>JASFDF010000016.1:0-162609 GCA_036937115.1 Nidularia sp. FH-822889
TATGAAGCATGTGAACTATTAGTACATAGTGTATATACTCTATTGTATTTTAATTGCTGCAATAGACTAGTTGGATTAGCACTATACTGAATATACTATAATTGTATCTATGAATAGGTTGCGGGTTCAATCCTTGTCGGATGTAATCATTTTATATTATATATATGGTAAGAATAAGAATAATGTCTCATTCCGTGGACGTTCCTGGTGGATTCCGGCGGAATATTCCGTGTACATTCCGTCTAAATTCTGTTTATTTGCGGAATCAACACGGAATGGACCCGGAATGGACTAGGAATAATACTAGTATGAAATTGCTGTTTCATTCCTTTCCACTTCCCCCGGAAATTCCACGGAAATTCCGTGGAAATTCTGTGGATTCTGCGGATTCCTCCCGGAATCCTGCAGGAATGCAGGGGGGAGTGTAAAGACCTCCATACGGCCGTATAAGTACGGTCTTAAGACGGCGACGGAATAGCCGTATACCGTCGCCGTAAGGTGGTTACTAACATGATGACGGCACGGTACGGGTATAAATACGGTAAAAACGGTATTATACGGAAGTACGGATTCTAAGTATTGCCAATATGTTCCTGAAGACCTCGGAAAACTGCATGAGTCGTTAATACCATGGGCTCTTTTGTTCCAGACATTTACGTTGTTGCTGATCAGAAGATTTCAAGCCACCCTGCAACCTGAGAGATGGCATTCCATTCATCATCTGATGGTTCAAGGGCACCGAGATCACGGTGTCGTCCCATCAAATCGTCTATCTCAGAGTGGAAGTCAAGTGAACGGCCTAAGTTTGTGGAGTTAATAAACAATTCTCGAAATAATTTATTGTTACACTTATGCATCATCTGGTGAGTTGAGGGCCCCCGAACTCATCCAATTGTTCAGCAAGTAGAGATTCAGAGAGCTTGTCGGTCTTCTTCGCTCTCTTCACTTGTCCAAGAGCTAAAATAGTAAGGGAATACATTTTGTTTTAAAAAATATTATTTCAAACCTTGGCTGAAATCCTTCGCTATTAGCTTTTCACCGCTTTCAGACATAAAGAACTCAATATCCTCTGGTTCCATAAGGTTGCCATACAAGCCCAACACACACTGATCAGTCAACATTGATGAGAAAAAGACAAGTAGGGTGGGTGGTCACGTACTTTAATTTCAATTGGACCATTACATTTGAATAGATGCACTGCTTTGCCGTGTTAGTCGTATGAAATTTGTCTTGCCCATGTGCAAGAGGAGTTGTAGCATGTAACTCCGATACCTGCTAGTTGCTGTTAATGAGCTTGGATGGAGTTGTCTTGCCCCATTTTGAAACTCCTCATGTAGCTCTCCATATGAGGGCAAAGTAGACGTATATTTAGGGCATTCAAAGTGTGCTGAATCGTATGTTTTACGCGATTTAAGCGCACTGCAAGCAGTTTCAGACCATTGAATACGAAAGAGGAGCAATTAATGTTCCACTGAAACAGTGGCTAACCCTATACTTGCGCCATCTACGAGCATTTGGCGTAATTGACAATATAAGAGGAATAACGAATCAAGATTGAATGTGACGCCTAAAAAAAGTGACTACGAGCGCGTTAAACGATAAATTAGACGAATGGAGGTGAAGGCTCAAGTTTTATCAATCAGTGCTATGCCGTATCGCCGTACCATGCCGGTTACAGCCGTATTATTACGGTCACTTACGGCGGTATCCCGTACCGTATACCGTCCCGTCAATAGGCTCCTTCATCGCTGACGGAACGGATACGGTCACCGTAATACGGCACCCGTATTCCCGTAAATACGGCGACGGTGTACATCCCTAGTGAAGTTCGGACCAAGAAATAAGATCTTAAGAACAGTTACCAGTTGTCAGCGCCGTCAGAGCTAAACACACGGTAGCAAGTCCAGTATCCATGTTCTCCGGTCCTGGCATTGTGCTTGTTGCGCATAATAAAGCATGAATAATGGCAGTTGTTGTGCAGACAGTACAATAGCGGGTTGGGGAGTGGCAACAACCTTGAGCTCGTAGAGTCGTAGCTGGTTTGGGGTGCTCCAGTGCAATATGTAATTTGAGAATCATGGTACCTGGCACAGACAGCTAGACATCAGTTGGGCGATCCAAAGATATGGCGAGGCGAAGGTACGGAGAGGTGCGATGGCACGTTGAAGCTTGAAGGTGGTATGAGAGAAACGGTGTCACGTGGCAATGCGACGAGACGTAGGTCTTTGCTGTATTTTGCTCTGAGTCCTAATCTATCGGGTAAAGTGAGTTCAACGAGTCCTAGGAATCCAATTGAATATATATTGTACCATCCATGTCATGATGCGTAAGTATGTAAGTCGATGAAGATGTAAAAGGCAGAACGAAATATGCGATTAGCAAAGTCAGATGCACCACCCCAGTGAACTTCCAATATCCCTTAGCCCCCGATGCTCCGACAGCTCCAACGCATGCACGAGCGTCTTCCGCTCTCGTTCCCTCCGCCCTTGCAGCCCGTACGCCTTTGCTAGGAAGTACCACGCCTCCGGCACGTCACACCCCCTACCCTTCGTCAAGTTTGAGAGAAGCCCTGCTGCGAGGTCGACGTCGCTCGAGGAGGGCGGCTCGCCCCGCCCCGTGCTGTCCCCTTTGCCCTGGCCCTCGAGGTAGAGCCGCGAGAGATGCACGGTCGCAGAGACGTCGTTGGGATTGATGAACAGGGCTTTTTGGAATGCGTCGATCGCATGCTGGAAGTGTCGGAGGGCGACGTAGTATAGGCCCAGCTGTAAACGAAATGAAAATTCAGAACGAACATAAACTAAATAAGAAAGGAGAAGATGAGACGTACTTGCACCCAAACAGCGGGATTATTCTCGTCCCGCACCTCCGCCTCCTGTATCGCGCCCTTCGCCTGCTCGATCTTGCCGAGCCGACGGAACGTCGCGGCAGACATAAGCCACAGATCGCTCAGGAGGCGGTTCTCGCGCGCGAGGTGGCTATTGCGCTTAACCTCCTGCGCAGGGGGCACGGTCGGGGGTGGAGGCGGCGGGGGCGAGTCTGTGGGCGTGCGGTCTTGCGAATGGATGACGGAGCTGAGCCGCCGGCGGGAATGGATGGAGGAGGCTTGGTAGGTTGATTGACGGAGGACGGTGGTCAGATCTGGGTTGGGTGGGAGTTAGCATGAGCGAGATGGAATTGTGGGTGGAAGACTAACCAGGCGAAGAATTGGACCGCCTCAGACTTCCATTCTTCACCACGACGACTCCATTCCCGATTTTCCTTGACACAGCAGTAATACGCGCCGAGCCCTTGTGCACGCCATGCTTGAGCATCTGTCCGACCTTCTTCTTCGGCTTTCCGCCCTCTCCTCCTCCTCCCCCTCCAATCCGGTCAATCGATAACGACCGTTTCACCCTCAGTCCATTGAACTTCTTCTCCCGTACCGGGGACTCGGTCCTCTTCTCTTTCTCCTTCCCCCCCTCTCTCTCCTTCTCCTTCTCCCTCGGCGGCGATTCCCCCGTCTTCTCCTGCGCATCCTCACTGATCCTAAGCTCCTTCTTCCCCTGGGATGCCTCTACCTCCGGCGTGGCAGGCGAAATCGTAATCGGTATCGGCGGCTGCAACGACTCGTTAGGCGAAGACGGCTCCACGACCTTCGGCAGACCCGCCCCGCTCTCGTTCCCATTCGTCGTCACGGGCGTCGCATGCAAATGTGACCCCCCTGCACCCGCCACCGACGGCGCCTTCTCCTGCCCCTGCCCTGGAGCCTGGTTCACACTACCCCCGTCCCCAAACGGCCGCAGGCCCCCATCCATGGACGCTCCCCGACCTGCGGGCTCAGTAGCGTAGTGCTTGTTCTCCGCGACCCACGCGAAGACCTCGACCCATTTGAGCTCGGCGCCCTCCGCTCCCTCGACGACCTCTGTCAGTGCCGCAAGCGTCATACGCAGCTGGAGGGCGTACTCGAACAGGTCTTCTTTTGAGGGCGGAGTCGGGGCGAGGATGGGCCGGAGGAGGGAGCCGGCAGGGGGTAGAGTGGGTGAGGTGGGGGGCAGGATATAAAGCGGTTTGGGTTTTGCGGAAGGGGTTATGGTGGAGGGTGGGGAGGAGGAGGACAGGGGGATGGAGACAGTGGAGAGGTTGCGGGCGGTTGAATTGGGGGTCTTTATGTTCCTGTTCATGTTCGTATTTGCATTTCCATTCCCGTCGAGCGCAAAATCGACCCCTTTTACCTCCCCATTCGAGCCCATCACACTTACTTTCGCACTTTCCACTTCCCCTTCCTCCTCTTCCCCATCAACATCTTCCTTCGCCCCAACTCCCGCACCCAGCTCCAGCACCTCCTTCGCCTCCGCCCAGCGCTCCTCCGCGCCCAGCAACAGCCCAAGCAAATGCCACGCACGCACGTCCCCCGGCGCGCCCTCCATCGCGTGCCCCGCGTGCTGAATCGCGCGGGGCAGGTCGCGCACAGGTCCGGGACGCGCAAGGGCCAGGGCAAGGTGGTAGTGAGCTTGTGGGAGGGGGTGCGTGGAGAGGGAGGCGACGAGGCGCGTGTGGGAGTGCGAGAGGAGGGTGGGGCGCGTGTGCGGGTCTTCTTCTGCAGTCCAAGTCAGCTGAGCTTCTGGAGAACGAAGGCAAGAGAAAGTACCTTTGATACCTAATAGCCCTAGACACACCCCCTCCGCCAACAACACCTCTGCCAGCAGCTTCCTCTGCCTCCCTTCATCCAGCCTCGTGCGTGCCTTCTGCAGCAACTCCCTCGCCTCCCTTAGGAGCGCGACGCCCTCTGCCCCCGGCACGCCCTGCGCGTGCGCGCACAGCATGCGCGCGCCGAACACGAGCGTAGACACCCAGTACACGGAGGTGTCGGTGTCTTCGGTGATGACCACCTGGGAGGCGGGGTCTACGTGCGGGAGGGAGGTCTCGGAGGCGCGGATCTGCGCCTCGGTGGAGGCTTGCTTCGCGCGCGCCATGTCTTCCTGCCCTTTATCGTCCTCGCTCGTAGCGGTGGCGACGCCATCATCTTGTAGTTTACTTTCGGTTTTGATGTCACCGCCCGCGGCCTGCCAAGCTTTCCCGACGACCTGCACGTAGAGGCGGAGGGTGCGGATGGCGAGGGGCGTGTCGCCGGAGAGGTGGAGGAGGCGCGTCATGTGCCGTAAGATGCGGGAGGAGTTGAAGGTGAGGCGGGTGGCCCACCAGAGGATCTGTGGGGGGAGGGGTGTTAGCGTGGTTCAGAGAGGGCAGCAAGAACGGGAGGGGAGATAGAGATGAAGAAGAGAAGAGGAAGGTGAAAGAACAAGAGAGGGGAAAGGAGGGAATGGGGAAGAGTAGAATGAGATGGGGGAAAGAGCATGAGATGGGGAAAGGTGATGAGATCGGAGGGAGAACGATAAAAATTTGAGAGAGGAAGATAAAAAGAGGTGGGAGGACCATGAAAGAATGGTGGGAGGGAAACGTGAAGATACAAAGAAGAGCGAAAAAGACAACTCACATCAACAACCCACCCCGCGCCCTCCCCCTGGCACCCCGCCGCCTCCCACACAGCAACACACAGATCCGCAAACTCCTCCACCTGCGTGTTCTGCGCGCCCGCCGCGGGGAAGCGCGTCGCGTACGCGAGCAGGGCGCGGTAGTCCTGCGCGAGGGAGCGCGCGGTCTGCAGCCAGCGTTGGGGCGAGTGCGCTGGGGGTGTGGGGGTCGCTGTTGGGGAGGTAGAGGGGGATGTGACAGTGGAGGTGGTGGTGTGGGAGGGGGAGAGGGACGGGGCGAGGGTTGAGGGCGAGGGGGGGAAGAGCAGGTGTTGGTTGGGCGTCTGGGATTGGGATTGAGAGTGGGTAGAGTGGGGGTGGTGCGAGTGGTGCAGGACGAGAGCGCGCAGGTAGAGGGATGAGATTGTACTCCGGTGCGCGGTGCGGAAGGAGGCGGGCCAGGAGACGCTTGTGCTGGTGTAGAATGCGAACCACGTCCATAGGTCTGTTTTCTGGCTGAAGTCGTGGTCGGGTGCGTTGTCGTTGTAGTTACCATCGGGGGAAGAAAGGGAGGAGGAGGAAGAGGAGGGGGACGGGCGCACATCGCATACGCGTGCCGAGAGGACAATGGCGCGCCAGAGCAGACGCTCGACCCAGCGCCAGAGCTCGCGCAGCTGGGGAAAGATGGTGGACGTCCCCGAGGCGCCGGCGGAGAGGGAAGAGAACTCGGTGGCGAGGAGCGAGAAGAGGGGTGTGGCGGTCGCGTAGGCGGCGAGGGCAGTTTGGGGGGTAGTAGGGTGTAGCCGTTCGAGAGCCATGCCTGCGTGGGTTGGGGTTAGGGGTTAGGATGCGGAACTGAGAGAGGACGGACCTTGGAGACAGATGCTCCTGAAGGACTCGGTGAGTGCCCATCCGCGACCGTCTTTGATCTCTGCGACTGCGGAATCGAGGAGTGAGGCGAAGCTGGGGGAGGGGGAAAGGGAGGAGAGGGAAGGCTGCGCACTGGAGTGAACAGAGGAGAAGGGGACGGTGAGGAGGGACCCGGTGGTGGAGGGCGCGCTGGATGCGGAGGCGGGGCCTGGCGCGGTGGGCTGTAGCAGCTCCGGGACGCGCTGGAGGTGGGAGAGGCACGCAGCGGGGTCGGACAGGGCGTATGCATAGTAGGCTAGGGTTAAGTGTATGGTCTGATGAGGTGTTAGTAAATTTAAGGGTCACAGGAGAAAGATACGCACATCGTAGTTCGCAGCCTGCATCGCTAGGAGCGCCTCGTACCGCGCCTTTGCCTCCTCCCGCCTTTCATCCGGCAGCACGCACTCATCGCCCACATCCACAGGCAGCACCGGCAGATTCCCTGTGTGGTCGTCGTCCTCGTTCTCCGCGTTCGCGAGGAGCAGCACGGCCAGCGCATGCGTGTGCTCCGCGACGGTGGCGACGTCCGCGAAGCCCCTGCAGTGCTTGTTGAACTTGCGGAGGAGCTCGGCCCAGTTGAGGGGCACGCCATTGGGCGCGCGGGCGGGGGCGGGGCTGCGCCAGGCCCCCGCGGTGAGGGCGCCGCGCAGCTGGGCCCAGTAGTGCCGCGATTTTGGGGAGGGGGAGGAAGACATGCAGGTGGCGGTGTCACGCCGTGTGACAATGACGATGTGGAGGGATGTAATGCTTTATTTTTGATGGCATTCAATATTTGACGATGAGCGAGCCAACGACGAGCTTTGCGGCGTCTGGCGACGAGGCGATCTCGAGAGTTATACACGTCGAAAAGGAGACACATGACGATCTCGATGCATTCTATGACATCCAGCGCACCGCCGACGACATCGTGCGGGGCGATTACAAACGGGTGCGTTCCATCTTCTTGCATCTTCATCTACACTCACCTCGCGCAGATAGCCCTCCAGTTCCCCGACGAGCTTCTGCACGACTCCGTCCCCATATACCGCCGCCTCAAATCCCTCATCGGGCCCGGGCGCGAGCTCTACGTCCTTGCAGACACCTCCTATGGCAGGCACGTCTGCTCCCCTCCCCTCCCCCCGGCAAACGCTTACCCTCCCCAAGCTGCTGCGTCGACGAGGTCGCGGCGTCCCATGTCGATGCAGACGCGATGGTGCATTACGGGCATGCGTGTCTTAGTCTGTGCGTCCCCCTGTGGCTTTCTTTTTCTTCTGGTGCTGATTTATGGGCGCCGGCAGGACGGCCCGCTTGCCCGTCATTTACATCTTTGGGAAGAAGGATCTCGATATCGACGAGTGCGTTGCAAAACTTGTTCAGGTCTTTGAGGAGAACGCATCTCAGGAGAACCCACGCGTTTTGTTGAGGCATGAAGTTGTGTATACCCATCTTGCCGGTGCGTGTTGTCCTTCACATTTTCAATTTGCACTTATACCCTGTACAGAACAGCTTGTAGAAAAGCTCACAAAGGCACTGGAGTCGAGAAGCGTACCAGTAGTGTACGACCCCATAACAGTGTCGACGGTTCCGAGGGAGCCAGCGTCGACTTCGACCTCGATACCAATATCTTCGCCATCACCATCTCAGATAGAATCTCAACCACCACTGCCTACACAACCCGAAAACACCCCTGCAGAAGAGGAACGAGCAGAAGAGACGCGCTACACGACGATATTCTACATCGGCCCCGAGAGCCTGGGGCTCACGAACCTCCTCATGACGAACGCTGCGTGCGATGTGCGTCCACTGCTCCCTCCTTTCCTTCCTCTCGCCAACCTAACATCCCATTCGCCGCGCTAACATATCGCGCACGCAGGTATACACCTACGACCCAACCACTCGCACCGCACGACCAGACTCGGCGCGCACGAACCGTCTCCTCATGCGGCGCTACGCCGTGCTACAGAAGGCGCGCGACGCGGACGTGGTGGGGATCTTGGTGGGGACGCTGGGTGTTGGTGTGTCCCTTTTCCTTTTCCTTTTCCGCTGTCCTCCTTCTATAAAACCCCGCCAAAGAACAACACGCTAACCCTCTCTTCCTGCCAGCATCCTACCTCCCCCTCCTCTCCCACCTCCGCACCCTCCTCGCGCGCGCCCAAAAAAAGTCCTACACCATCAGCGTGGGCAAGCTCAACCCCGCCAAGCTCGCCAACTTTCTGGAGATAGAGTGTTTTGTGATGGTGGCGTGTAGAGAGAATAGTGTCGTAGAGGACAAGGTGCATTGCGGTTTGCAGTTTCGGGGGATGGGTAGCTGACGGTGTTTTTCGATTGTAGGAATTCTTGAGGCCCATTGTTACGCCGTATGAGCTGGAGGTTGCGCTGAGGCCCGAACAGACGTGGACAGGGAGGTACGTGCTGGATTTTGGAACGCTATTAAAAGAGGGTGGACAAGGTACATTGCTCGTTTCTTCCTGCTTCTACGATCGACACTATTCATCTCATCCCAGGAGACGAAAATGTCCAGCAAAAGGAAGACGGAGAAGATGCAGAGGAGGAAGACGACCCAGACCAGCCCGTCTTCTCACTCATCACTGGGAAGTACCGGCATACGAAGCGGTACGGGCCCGTTCCAGGGGCTTCTGCACTTGCAGGTGCTGGAGGAGCGGGGGGCGACGCCCTGGTTCTGCGGAACCAGGACAACGCGTTGGCACGGGTGGGGGAGAGCGCTGCTGGTGTGTTCTTCTTTCTTTTATTTTTGCGTAGAGAGAGCGGGTGGCTGATGTTTTACCCGGATACAGCACAATTCCTGCAACAGCGGACGTACCAGGGCCTTGAGGTGCGCCAGGGAGAGGACGCCCCGGGGGTGCTGGAGCAGGGGCGGAGTGGGGTTGCGAGGGGATATCAGGATGATCACCGGTAGTAATGTGTTGGGAAAGGAAAGAAAAATTGTAGAATTATTAGGTGGTGAATATAGTTGGGGTCATTATGGTACAGAGTTGTAACCAGGATGCTCAACGTAAAACACCATGGCTGGGACAGACAGGATTCAATCAAATGTATAGAGCTCTCTTTACATTTGGCAGAAATGAGCGCTCTAAGAGTCGATAGGGACAAACGATTAAGTTTATAAATTTAAATGACCCTAATTAAAAGTTGTCATAATAAAACAGATTTATTGTCTTAACACTATTGCCAAATACTCAAGCACGGGGTAAAATGCGTTCCAGCTCTCTTCCAGTTGTTTGCACTTTTATTTAAGCAAATGTAAACATAAGCATGAAAAAGTGATCATCTGCAAAGGACGTACTGATTGTCTCGGCTCAATTCTCTTTTCCAGCTCTCGGCATACTTCTTGGAGTACAGTTTCTAAGTTTGAATTCTCTGCCGCCAGCTAGAGGAGCAGAAGATCAACATTGTTGTTCAGTGAGGGGGAAATGGTATTGTAGTACCAAGTTGAAGACCTGCTGGATGATTTTTATATTCTTGACGATGGATTGGGTCATGGGACCCAGATCGTTGAGTTGTTGCAACTTCTCGGGTTCCAACCCTTTCCTATCGTTGCAGAATTCAAGCAGAGTATTGAGCTCACGGGCGACACTTTCTATTTGAGATACCTTGATTAATTAATTTTTTTCAGATCCTGATCTCAAGCAGATTAAGATAAAAGGACACACCACTGCCCGAAGCTCAGAATTGAGAACCATTAACTCATGCGAGCATTGAGCCACTGGCTGTTGGATATTACTTATATGAGATACAAGGTTCAACCATCTGCATAATAATCCACTTGCCTTCCGGAGGTCATAATTGACATATTCCAATTTTTCCTCGATCGTAACTTCCTTATCGATGAGAATAGGAATAGTTTCAGACTTTGTACCTGCGTGTAGATAAGCTTCAAGCAGAAAGTACTATCAGCGAACTGTATAAGTACGTACCACCCACGCGTGCCCTGATCTGGTGAACAATTCTCGCCGATTGCGATATAACATTAGTGTAGTTCTTGTGATATACATATTAGCCGCAGGAAAATCAGATCGCTGGAATAAATAGAGTGAACTCACATGGCGGAGGTGAGCCCATGCAGAACCCAACCTGGGACGATTAGCATAACCGTCTTTGAGGATGTCGGTGCTATCAATAAGATGGATACCATCTTCCATCGTACTAAATTCTTTGTTGATCGACGAGAGGGAGTCGCCAAAGTGCTTCACCGCATCTGTAGCCGCGTTCCGGAGGTTAGCGATGGCAATGTTCGTGGTGCTCATTCTATAGTAAAGAAATAAAAGCAAAGACAAGAGAGTAAGGTTGTCAGAAGAAGTGGGTTGGGATATCAATGTGCGTGAAGTGCCCCGCTATTTAAGTTCTAAATGGTGGCTGAAGTCGACGCTATTTTCGGTACTATAGCGAACTAGAGCAAGGAGGTAAAAAACCCCCGATGGCATATGAAATTTATGAGCTTTCCTGTACCTCGCTGAGGCACCTGTCTCTATTAGGGCCCCAAGGGGGATGCCGCCCTGGACCTCATTCACGTGTCGTACCTGAAATGCAGAGAGGGGAGCTTGACCGTGCCTGCGATTGTGAAGACACTATGAAATGTCGCCAAATAGCCAGAAAACAGTAGCCTGAGATTTCAGAAGGCTGGTTCAAGGTTCTCGTGTGTTGCGTGGCGGTGCAAAGCCCAAGGACGCGTCGGGGACGCGACCATATCCTTTTCAAACTCAGCGCAAGTGCTTCTCTATTTGGATACGCGTCACTCTCACGGAAACCACCATGACTTTTTGTTCTGGAGACCTCCATGAAACCAACGCAGGCTTCTCATGGCCGCCCACATCCCTCGACATCTGATTTTTGCCTTCGATACTGGCATTTGATTGCCATCGTCGCGACTGGGTGAGCTGTAACCTGTGGAACACTCCACTCCAGAGTCGCGCTCGAGACCAGAATAGAACGTGTGACGTCATGTAGAGACCACCATCCTCCTCAAAATCTCAGTCGTGCGCGAAACATCCGCCATCTACTCTGCATACCCTCTCTTCCCAAATCCCAACCATGTCTGTCACCGCGAAAGCGGTTATTCTTCATGATATCGACACCTTTCTCGCCGAGTCCACGCAGTGCCTCCGCACAAGGGACATTGCCCGTCTCGTTAGTCCGATAAGGCTGGGCATGTTCATCTGGGATATATTCTACATCCTCATTCAAGCTGTCATTGTCGCTCTCTTCAAGCCCGTGAGTACAATTTTGTCGTTTTTGTTTTGAATACTTAATATTTATAACACATTTTAGCCTCCACCGAAATCACCAGACCACCCACTCAACCCGACTGGACGCATTGCTGTCATAGGCGCTGGTCTCACAGGCGTATCCTCTGCCGCGTACATCCTCGAGCTAATTTTCTTATTTTTCTGATTTTATTTGACCTTCTGTTCTTAGCCATGCGATAGCCCACAACTTCGATGTCGTCATCTATGAAGCCGGACCACGTTCTAGTCTCGGTGGAATATGGGCACATGTCAATAGGACTTCCGGACTTCAGCTCAACTCGCTTCTCTATCGCTTCCATCCTGGAGTGATATGGAGTCGGGCGTTCCCATTGAGAGATGAAATAGTTAAACGTGAAGCTCTTTCGCTTGTAAAGCATCTAATTCGCGAACTAATATTTTTGGGTGTTCAGAGATTGAAAACGTATGGAAAGAATATCATCTTGAACCACGGACTCGATTTGATGTGCGCATTCTCTTCCTTTATGCTCTCTTCCTTCGCCCGCTAATCTCCAGACACAGACACCTGTAACGTCTGTTCGACGGGCTCCGCCACCATCTCCGGGGTCTGCAAACGATGACCCGGACAGGTCACGCTGGATCATAAACGACGGTTCTGATGGCGTATTCGATGCAGTCATAGTCACGGTAGGAACCTGTGGAAAGCCAAAGTGGATCGGGTTGCCCGGTATGCCCAAGGACGCTGGTAAATCGACGGATGAAAAGGAACATAATGAGAAAGAGGACAGTAGCGGTGCTACGCAGGATTCAGGCGAGGAGAAGGAGAAGGAGAAGGAGGAAGGCGAGGAGAAGGGAACACACGCCACGTCCCACGATAACCATGAGTCGAAGCCAAAGCGCAGACGAGGCAAGAAGCAGGGAAAGAAATCGCATGGTCACGCTAACCACCACGACAACGATAGTGATCACGATCACAACCACGACGAAGACGTCTTCACCAAAACCATCATCCATTCCTCCGAGCTCGACTCCTCGTCCTTCCAGCTCGAAGGCGGCGAGCGTGTTGTCGTCATCGGCAGCGGCGCCAGCGGAGTGGAGGCTGTCGAGACGGTCCTGGAGCGGTTTGGCAGCGTCGTGGATTTCGAAGGTGATAAGGATACGAAGGGGCAACGTAAGAGAGGCGCGGAGGTGTGCATGATTGCGCGCCATGATAAGTGGGTTATTCCCCGGAATATTGTCATCGACACACTCCTTGCGTCGCAGCCGTTTGGGAGGGAGATGCCTTTCAGGTAAGTGGATTTTAGACATTTTATAACCATCACATGCTGATGCTGTCTTTTTTCAGTTTCATACCGGAGTTCTTCCTCAGACATTGGCAATATCACGGTGTAGAAGATCTTGTTCCTCAAGAAACAGGATTATTCGAAAGCACACCGGTTAGTTATTCCTCCTAGGTCCCTGTTACTATTACCCTCATGTTTTACCCTTCTCTCCTCCGTTCATTGTGATCATTCCAGGTCGTAAACGATGCCTTCCTCCACCATGTGCGCACCGGCCGCTGCTCCTATATCCGCGGGGAACCCGTGCGCCTAACCTCCTCCGGGGTCCTGGTGAAGCCGCGCAAAGAGAAAGCCAGACATACTAGCGAGAAGGAAAGAGGCAAAGACGGGAAGATGGTGCAAGACGCGTCACACGAGGAGCTGGTCGAGGCGGACGTCATTGTCCTCGCTACTGGATTCGAGAAGCCCAAGATCGACTTTTTGCCGGATGATTTGTTCCCGGCAGGATATAAGGTTCGTGCTTCTTTGTCCCTTTGGACTGGACATTTACCCATGAGACATTGAATGCAGAGACCCGATCTGTACTTACAAAATTTCTCTACGGAAGATTGGTCGATATTGATGACGAACTCGTCGTATATGAATGCAATCGGGACTGTGTAAGTCTTTTCTTCCCTTACTTAACGAATTCAAGTTGATCCTAGAGACATTCACAGTGGTCACTTGTACGTGCTCTTTTCCTCTTCTCGTGGCTCTCTAGTCCTGCTAACCTCTACCCATTCGCACCATAAAGCCACATCGGAATTTGTAAGCTATCTCAATTTTGATGTCTGAAATGGGGAACTTAAATGACCTTTCCCCCCAGATACGCGTATACTCCTTACACTCCTCATGGATAAATCTGCTCGCCCGTCACCGAAGGACATGAAACTGTGGGTTGACGTGCTACGCTTCATCAAGCGCGGTGCGACGGGCGGAGCATTTGGGTTCTTCACATACATGGAACTTAGTGCGTTCTCCAACGTCCTTCTGTTTGATTCGTCCTCATAAAATGACCTCCTTAGCAATTTGGTTAATGGGTTTCCATCTCCTGAGACCTGACAGACTCAGATGGTTGTTCTTTATTATGAACGGATGGGGAGTTTATACCAAGGACTAGATATTGAAACACGAAGTCACGTTTAAAATGGCAGCTATTTGGTGCAATCATTGTCCTTAGTTATTGGTATTATACCGCGAATGAATGTCCAGACATTTTGGATCTATCTCAGAACCGAAAATATTGGAGTATTGGAGATTTCTCAGAAATCGAGGTCTCAATGGGATACAAGAAACCAAAAGGATTTTATACAGGACTCATAGTAAAAGTATATACAGAACAGTAACTTTCTTCGACAAATAAAGTGGAGAACACTGGGAATTTTCCCTGACATGTATTTACACAAATTTAACGAGATCAACTGAGATACAAGCATTGACTGCAAGTATCAGATAGGAGTAATCATAGCGCCTGACAAGCTTTCAGCAATTCAAATGTAAAACATGCTCCCGCGCATATCAGGATGTAACTGAAAAACGACCATGTCAGCGAAGTAAAATTTGAATAAGTGCTAAGAAACGACTCACTCCTTGCCCCCATGCGGACCTTGCAGCGGCAAACACACGGGCTAGCTCCTCGTCGCGGTCATACCTCCCTCTCCCAGAAGCGGAGGTTTTATCATCCACAAGAAAATCATTCAAGTAGCATCTCCCACGCTCACAAGCCAAGTCGGCATAATAAGCTGCTGGTATTAAACTGACCGCTTTTGTCGCTCGCGCATACAGGTAGCTTGCGTCGTGGGTTCCTTGCTGTATCTCGTCCGCTGTCAAGCTGTTCTCATCATATACTACCGTGTAATGTGTCGCTTTAACACTGCCTTGTAAGCCTGCATGAGCTTGGAGGTAGAAATCGAAATCAAAGCTATGGCATAATTTATTTAATAGGCTTCGCTTGAGCAACAAAAACTTACACTCCGGTAATCCCTTTATCAACTACAGTGCCGGGCCTAGTATTTCCGTTTCTGTCTGCGAATGCAGAATTAGTTGGATAAAACCTGCAGAATAATCAATATCAGCCGTTCTGGTATATTAGATTGACGTTGTTGGACTGACCTCGCGTGGTGTCGCTTTCTACAGACATGAAATTTAGAATGTAGCTTCACTTAGTTATTTGATCATGGCTCACCCGCAAATAATGATCGATAGGTCTGGACGGTATTTTGTTTTAGTAGAGAGTTTCTTGAATGCCTCGAGAATCTGCGCTAATTCCTCCTGTAGCACAGTATCGAATTGACCCTGTGAAGGCAAATTATCAGCTTAGAAATAAATACGAAGTGAGTTGAAGTCCTACTTCAGATACCCCGTCACGGTAGACAAAAATTCTTGCAGGAAGACCTTTATTTTTCTTTTCATATACCTGAAGGCGTTCAACCATCATGTCTCTCAGCTCATCCAACATCTAAAATAAATGAATAAGTATGGAAGTACAAGCCCGGAGTTACTTGTTGCCCACCTCTTTTTTGCTCTGTTGGATTCTAAGGCTCGCTGGAAATTGTACAAAAGAATCGTCCACGCTGGCAACGACCGCAGCAATGGAAGGTGTTCCCTCTGCGCTCCCAGGGCCAGGATGAGTGACGTCTATTCCAACTACCATTGTCTTCTTCTTTGTCAGCCATCTCATCGCACTGGTATCGAGCTAACGAAAAACAATTCAGCATGGAAGACATTTATGCGATTCCAAAAAATAGGAAGATTTACCAAATGATTCATACCACCAAGCTTCGTGTTGACCTTCAAAGCTACGTTGGAGAAATATTGATCCTGTTTCCTTGGATCACCTAGGGCCTTGGATAACTGCATGTGGATCGTATGGATGCCCATCTCTACATCACCAATACGCTAATCATAAAAATTAATAACGAAGGCAAAATAGACAATAGAGGACGATGCAATTACCTTGATACCAGGGTAAATATAGTTATCTCGATTTTCCAACAGCACGAGAATGAAACCTGGCTTTACGCCTCGGGCATTGTCAAGGGCGGTCTTGATGATGTTGCGAATTATATCTAAAGCCTTTGTCCTCGTTGGATCGTTGGGAATGCCTTGCAAGTTCGCTGGCGGTAATAAACGAGGCAAACCGGTTGGGATTGAAATTCCACTGTTGCGCAACTTGTTGTCAAATCCTGAAACTAATCCACGTAGATTTTCATCATCGGGGCCGCTTATCATGTTGCGCCCGTCTTTCACTACCAGTACCCACCAACTGGGTATCGACGCCCCGCGGTGGAACTTTACATCTAAGATATTCCAGCTTCCATTCTGTACCCTCGCCTGGCCTACACGGTAAGTAAGTCCAGGGGAGCGTAGTTCTCGACCGGGTATGACAGACATCTCGGTGGTGATAGAAAGATTGAACCCATTAATAGGTTGCTTCGCGGGAGACAATCCCAGAATGGGGAATCCTGTATCAATGATCGCCTCCGCATTAACCTTAGGAGGGTTACAGGCATATCGTATCATTTGAGCTGTTTCCCGCTCGCCAAGCTTGAAGCGATAGGGATTCCCAGGCTCGATGTCGCATAGCTCGGCAGGAACCCAGACGGTCTTATTTTTATTCCCTAAATTCACGACCGGAAGATCAACCGGATGCTTAAGTTGAGTATTGTATTCTTTCGGTCGAAGTTTTAGCATAGGCAATGAAATAAAGTAGGAACACTTACTTCTCTTGAAAAATGCTTCGACAGAAATGCGACCGCCAAACTCCGGAATATCGACATAAGTACTGCGCGCGGACGTAGTGCCAATACCGAAGAGAGGTTTTCGATAGCCCAGATGTCGTGTCCTCACTTTGATACTCTTCACAAGAGATTTAGGCAAAGAGGGCATCGCTCCTCTGGAGTTTCGATTGAAGGCAAGCAGGGCGTCGGCAAGATTTCCGGGTTCAACGAAAGCAGTCATACAAACATTCCTAAAACTGGGTGAGATACGCGTCTTTCGAATACAAGGGAAAGAAACACCCACACGTTCACCATCAGCTGTTTGAAAGCTGGCCTCACAGAAGTAAAGAAACCCTGTACTCCGACGATACCAGGTCCTAAGCTGAACTGTTGTTTTGAGGCAGGGAAAAAATATCTATTTTTTCCTACCCTAACGCCATTGCGACTGGCATGTTGCTGGAGAACGAGATTTAGAGCAGATATAAGTGGAAGAGGGTCATAATCGCGTGATTCTGGTGCGCCGTCCATGTATCTGTAAAGTGTCGTAAATAATATAATTACGTGGAGACAAGAAAACATACCGAACAAGATGATTAGTGTCTATTTCGCGATTGAGCTTGATTGAAACCGTATAAACGGTCGCACCTTGGCGAGGACCAGGCTCGCCATCATCATAAAACGGGACTTGGATGTCGAGAGGCTGAGGCAGCTTGCGCGCTGACACGAGCCTTTGACTTCTGTCATGAGCAATGTAAGGAAGATGTGGCTGGCATAAAGGGCTCAGCTCCAAAAGCTCGAAAATGCGAATCTTCAAACGATTAATGTCAGTCTTTGGGGAAATGTCGACCTCATAGTCGTGTATCGGCCCTTTGGGGACTTTAATCGGAAAGAAATTGGCTCTGAGTGTAATAGGGGTGCCAGCGGTACCGTAGCCAGGTCGCAATGGACGCTCTGGCTTGACTTTTAAAGAATTGAAGGACGCAATCAGCTGCTGCTGGCTGTTATCGGTAAGTCGAGGAGGGGGCAGAGCAGGGACATTCTCAGCAAATATCACTGGTCCGCCCATCCCTCGACCGCGGGGGCCACCTGGTGGTCCAGCTCCCCCGCCACCTCTGCCTCTGCCGCCGCTATCATATCCACCTCTGCCGCCACTATCATATCCACCTCTGCCACCACTATCGTATCCACCACGACCTCGGGGTTCATATCCTCGTCCAGGTCCACCACGACCCCTGTCAGGCGTCGACCTCCCGGAGCTCGATGGGCTACTGCCCCTTCCTCGGGGACTTCCACCTCTGGGCCCTCCACCGCCTCTAGGCCCTCCACCACCTCTAGCCGGTGCTCCTCGACCTCGGTTGCTCATGTTGTAGGTTGGTTATAGGATGTAGTTTGGATTCAAAGGGTGATTGGCACTCTAGGGCGTGGCGATGGTTAAATACCTCACAACATTTCCTTTCCCACGTTGGGACCCACCCTTACTTAGAAAATGGCTAGCTGTATACGCAGTCACGGTGCAGATAGGCGCCTGAGAGTGAGTCATCGATGTGTTGGCGCAGCCGCGCAGCTTTCTAGATCCATTTTAATATCAGCTTGGATTCGTGACGTGAATTGTATACAATATATCTAAATTTTAAATAGGCTATGTAGAAGGCAAGCCTCACTACTTATGTATGCATTTGCATCACTAAAAGTTTGCACAACACTATATGTTAGAGATCATGGCCATATATGAGGCCGCAAAACGACAAGTATAGAGTTCCTATTCTTTAATAATTCAATTTGTTGTACACGAGGCGGACAGGTGACGAGAGATATCAAAATTTCCAGACGGACATTGAATGTTAAACATAAAGAAGGCCTATCGCGAGGCGATAGATTATTTGTCCACCTTGTGGGCATAGTTAGCAAGCTCAGGAAGAGATTGGAGGAGATGGAAGTTGGACTGGAAGCTCCTGGACGCGTGATACGCTGGTTAGTGGTGACGCGTCTCTTGTGTTTGCAGGTGTTTATAGACGCGTTTTACGGCACCCCGGGCCGCCTCTTCAAGGTCCTCTTCCGCTCAACTACTGTCAAAATATCTCATACTTGATTTACGTCTCTGAAAGATTGTCAATCTCTAGTAATATATGAATAAATAGACACAGTAAGATTGCAAATGTTTCCTATCCTCCGGAAATGGTTCCCTCCAATCAAATTCACAGTGGCAATCAGTACTATACCTCAGATAGCATGGTGCACACGCATTGAGGAAAAAGCCACGTCTTCCAAGTTCTGCCTGCTTTCCCTATCATAAGTCATAACCTCAAAATGTAGAATATCTAAAGGACCCTCGTTCTTATTAAATGAACTAAAAAGCCATCGTCCCCTTAAGGCCTGAAAGAATAGAGACCTTATCCAATCACTAGGGGGCGTTTAGGCACGTCCAGAAGGACATTGAATAAGAGGAATTTTTCGCGCACGCTACGATGCGACCATTCTAGTATGTGCAGCTCGAGGACATACGCGCACACAAATGGGGATGCACGATGGCTTCTTTCCCTGGGCCAAGGCCTTCCGTCGAATGCAAAAAAACTCGGACATATGGACTGCATCACCAACGATACTGCCAGGGCTCTCCTGCGATATCGTTATCGATGTATCCGTACCCTAATTGGTTTTCGTCTAATGCTATGTAGATGGCACATGCAAGACGGAGAATCCGTTCTCCAATTTACCATATGCCTCTCTCGCGGGTAAGAGTGCCCGGACTCCTGTCAATGGATAGTAGTTCGTAAGTAAGTAAATAAGTAAAAGAGAATCCTAAAAGCGGCTGTCGGCACAACCGCCACAAAGAAGCGCGAAGGCGAAGCATGCCCTGATAATGAGCGAATGACGAGTGACCCGCTTGCCGATATTACTGCGCGACTTCTTCCAAGAAGTAGATGGGTGGACATATGGACATTCTAGAGATACGTATCACTTATCAGAGAATCCAGTTTAGCCAGCGATTGACACGGTGGGAGAACGCTGATCTCCGAATGTACGCAGAAGAATAGTGCGGCTGCGAATTTGCGTATGTTCTCGCGATGGAAAGGGCTAATGGGCATTCGCCCCTGTACCAATCATAAAATTAAAAATTAGAACACCCTCGAAAGAAGGTGGCAGCCACTCACCGAGCATACTTAGTGATACGGGGACACCAAGCACAGCGATTTGTACGGAGTTCGCTATCCTCATTTATCCGTCACAATACGATATAGGATGAAAAGCCCATAAAGGATCCCAAACCCGAACATGCCGCTACTAGCGGTAACAGAAACACAAAGAAGCAATTCCCGGTCCAAGGTCCTAAATCGTCGAGAGATAAACGGGTAGATAAAACTGATAATACGTTTGTTTTTGTTTCTTGAACAGATAGCAGTCGTCGGTGGAGATGATTCCTTGTATTTCACGAGCATATGTATCAGCACGTCGAACATATGCACATCACACACTTATCATTTTTCTTTCCTGCAGCGATATCATTTGGAACTCCATCGCGGCTCCTGAACAGATAGCAGTCGTCGGTGGAGATGATTCCTTGTATTTCACGAGCATATGTATCAGCACGTCGAACATATGCACATCACACACTTATCATTTTTCTTTCCTGCAGCGATATCATTTGGAACTCCATCGCGGCTCCTGCGGCGCGAAATACAAGCAGAACAAGCCTCTCGGCTCTGCTACCTCCAATATGCCAGCGATAATCTCGAACATAGAGCCATCATGCCGATGACATTACCTGTCGTAAAATTCAGTTCAGCGATGCTAGGACCATCGCAATTCGAGCTCTTCTGCGAGGTTCAAAATCCTATCTGGAACACCTTTCAATTTCATTTTCGTAGGTTTTTGTTGCGGTGAGGCTAAAAGTGTCCAGAAAAGAGTCTTATCGCGTCTTATGCGCTTCTCAGCACGACTACCCATGCATGCGTTGCATTTTTCTTTCCATTTTCTAGATAGGTAATTGACCTTTTTTGGTATTGCTCCTGCAATCTAAGAAACGGCACACGAAGCCGAGCATATGGCCAATGACGCAGATCCCCCTACCTTGTCAATGGCAAGTGTCTGGTACACTTATAAGCGACCCGGGATTGGCGCTGTCAACACGGAACGACAGCATCAGCGGCAGCAGGACCAAGACGCCGGGTGGACGGGACACAAGCCGCCCTTCAGAAATTAAGCATATGCGAGTGTGGTAGAGTCTAAGATGAGTCAATCAGCTGGCTGTAGAAAGGCTGGGATATAGAGCAGGGTTTAGAGACGTATTTACGACGCAGGGGAGTTATTGAAGCTAGATAAGAATAGAGGTGATGAGGACGATCGGAGTTAGTGTCTAAACCCTAATTGTCTCCCTGTACCAAAAAAAAAATCAGGCGGGAGAGAGACGCAGGGAGGACAAGCTAGCCCGAATTAGGGGACCATCCTCTAGCGAAGAACCAAGATAGAGTAAGGACATCATCTTGGCCCCGGAGCCGAGCCAATAGCGTAAGGGAGCAAGAGAGCGAGTAACCGCGCGCGCAAGGGATAAACGGGGTTGTCGACGTCGCTAGAAATAAGAGGAGGATGGTAGACGTGTTGATGGGAGCTGTAAGCGGGGCATGCGTGAGCGGCAAGTCGGATGGTAAGTGGGCCTGCGGTCGAGCGTTAAGCGGACGAACAGTCGAGCAGTAAGCGGACAATAAGCGGGCCTACGGTCGAGCGTTAAGCGGGAAATTAGTCGAATAGTAAGCGGAGGAGCAGTCGAGCGGTAAACGTACCGACCTACTTGGTACGTTTGTGAACAAGGGATGGGTAATCCCAAGCAGAAAGCACCCCAGCAAAATGGGTTGGAGAGCATGGCGCATAGAAGCTTGTTCTTTGATGCACACACGAAGAGAAGCAGCAAAGAAAGACGTTCGGGCTGGAGGTCACACGAGCAAGGAGCAGGCAGTGTGGCTGGGGCGCAGATAATAGTTGGAATTCATCGTTGGCAGATAATGATAACCACCGTCTTAGGGCGGTTCTAAAGAGCAGGAAAGAAATTATCAGATAACGAGTGCCACGCATATGGACATGGGGTCGAATGGAGAAGAGGAAGGAAGCACAGTCGTAAGCCTGCAGCGCGAGTGGCACATATGCATCACAGAGCGCGAGAAAAGGATCCAGGGTACGAGAAAAAGGGTCCAGGGTGCAAGAAAAAGGGTCCAGGGTGCGGGTGCGAGATGTGTGGGTGGGAAGCAAAGAGCGCCAGGCTTCAAGAGGAAGGAAAGAAGAAATGGAGGGTGGGGGCGGAGGGACCGGGACGGAGGGGGGTGCACTCGCCGTTAAGATGCCACTGGGCAGGGAAGCACCTGGAGATAGTGATTTTTCGTGCCCGGAGGGGACGGGTGACCGTCGCCCGGGGGAATGGCCATGATGGGGAGGCCAGGAGTGGTTGGGTATGGAAGGGACGAACGCGAGGAGGATACAGGAGGATGAGCGTGAGACGTCGTAGGCGGAGAGTGCCGAGGGAGAACTTGGCAATCAGGGTCGTGATGCGAACATCCTTCTTCCTCGTCCCGAAGTTGCACTTGCTTTCTGCGTTCTAACTGGATGCGCACTTCTGGCGTTACTGGCTTACTTTAGCTTGCTCTCTCTTCCCGTGACTCGCGCAATACCATACGAGTCTCCTAAGAGCAAATCCCTATAACAATACGTGCGTTATCACCCCTCTTCCTCCCAGCTCCGCTAATAATGAATCCCAAGGCCCCCCCTCGCTCGCGCCGTCGCGCCTCGACGCACCCCCTTCCGCTGCCCCCACGGTATACGTCCAAGTACACGTCCTTCAACTACTTTACGAATATCCCGGACCCATATCACGCCCCCTCCGACATCCTGGCCGACTCCGACGCCCTCTCTCCCCCGTGCAGCCCACCCTCCAAGCCGCGGCGTAACTCGAATCCCCGCCCGCCCTCTGGCCCAAACAACAGCCCAAAGTTCCTGTTCACCCCCGCGGACGTCCTGCCCATCGTGCCGTCCCGCTCGTCCTTCCCTTCGCGCAAGTCCGTGTCGTCCCCGGTGCTGCACCCGCTGCCGGTGGTCGCTCCTATCCCGGGCACGAGCAGCTCCCCACCCCCGTACTCTGCCCTGCCCCCGCCGCCACCACCCATCCTGGCGCCCCTCCACCCGCGCAACGTGTCTTCCGACACTGACGATGATGACGACCAAGATGACGCGATCTATACCTCCTGGACACCCGCGCCACCTCCTCTCCACCCACCCCCACACCACACCTCCAGCAGTCGGCTCGTGTCCTCGTCTGGCAGCCGTCTTGTGTCCCCATCCAATGCCCGCCTCGTGTCTCCGAATACCCGCCTCGCGTCCTCGCCCAATACCCGTATTTCCACTTCAGCTTCAAGCTCCACCACCCGTCTCGCACCCCCGCCAACAACCACCACCGCTCGCGCAAGCGCAAGCAGCAGCAGCCTCCGCCTGCGCATCTTCGGCGCGCATCCCGCCCGCCCGCCGTCCCGCACCGGCGAGGGCGCGCAGATCTGCACGACCCCGGGGAAGCACTGTGCGGGCGAGACTGAGACCGAGACGGATGAGCCGGTGAGTCACGCTTTCTCTTTCCAGTTGTGTGTATTTCCTCTGGTGCCCTCTATGTCTATCTCAGCTACCCATTGTATTTACCTCGCCACTCCTTAATATTCCTAACTCCCCTTTCCCCCTATCCAGCCACAACACCTCCCCACCGCGCGTATCCCGCCCTCTTCGCTCTCCCTTGCCTCCCTCTCCGCTACATCCATCCCGCTCTCCCCGACGCTCCCCACCCCCGCTCCAACACCCCTCCACTTCCTCTTCACCGTCTCCCGCCTCCTCTCCGTCGTCCCCGCCCTCCTCGGCGCGCTCTACAACACTTACCACATCGTACGCCCGCCGATATGGGAACGCGGGGCCGCGCGTGCGCCTCCCGGGCGGGTGGACTTCTTCGTGTCTTTGCTCTGGGTATGTCTTCCACCCCCCTCTTCCTTCCTTCCTTCCTTCCCCACTCACCCTTTCCCCCCCTTCCCATAGGCCCTGTTGACAGCACACCAGTGCCACGCGCTCACCACGGGCCTGCTCCTCCGCTGGCAGACGTACTACCCGCCCCTCGCGACCCTGATCCGCCTATTGGCACTGCAGGGCATCTGCTGGCCCGCGACGCACCTGTCCCTCACTCTCCTGGGGGCGGAGACGCGCCCCGCGCTGGTCTGGGCGCTGGTGGGGAGCACGACGTGCGTGAGCCGGTCGGTGCAGATCTGGGTGACGAGCAATCTGTGGTGGGACCATGGGGGCGCGGGGTCCCCGGTTCCGTCGTCCGGGGACGGTGCAGAGGCGCACAAGACGACCCCCTCGGCGCACTCGAATTGGCAGCGCCTGCACGCGGGCGGCAAATGGGGCGGAAGGAGGTGGGACTGGCCGGAGGTCGGGCTGAAGTGTGTCCTCCCGGCGGGCGTGGTGTATTTCGTGATGGCGTGGGCGGAGCTGCTGAGAAGGGAGTGGGTCGCGGCGCAGCCTGATCCGGGGGCGTGGGCGACGGAAGTGGGGAGGTGTTAGGTTTTTTTTTTTTTCTCTCTCAATTTTGGGTTTTCATCTGTTCATGCACGCCCTGTATTTTTTAGCATCATTTCAATTAGTTAGATTACTGTGCGTTGATCACATACTTGTTTGCTTACAATTGTTACAGTACATACTTACCTATGGAATTTCACCAGTTATCGATTAAGCCTTCACCATGCATGTTCTTGATCGTGTGTAACTGATGAATGGGGAGGATGTATTGCATCTTGCGGGGGGATATTAACAGGACTGTAGTAGCAGAGCGTAGCAGTACATATGTGTAGGCTGACATGAACATCAGAGGGAAATTTAAACAGCAAAAGTATGAAATAAAGAAGGGACAGTCTATGGTGGGACAAAGTCTGCTGAAGGGTCCTCATGTGGCAGGAGGGATCCCCTCACGCAGCAGGATTGGGGTGGTGGGGAAGGACACCACAGAAACGTGGTTGATTTTGGGTGTCCGTAATAATTAAATAAGGTAAACCATGCCTCGGGCGATTAGGTTTCGGGATACATACAGACGCAGAGAGGGAATCCCTGCACATCTAAGCCATGGTCTGCGCTAGGGAGTTGAGCTGCGCCGCCATATCGGGATAGTTCTTGAGGAACTCTACTTGCGATGCGGTGGCCTATCGTAGAAGAGAGGAGAGGCGTCAGTCACTGGCATACAATAGTAAAAAGTAAAAACGCAAAAGGAGAACAAAAAAAGTACACAAAAATCTAAATATGCGAATGCAAACCCAAAATTGAAGCCAAGAAACCAAAATGAGTACTCACAAACTGGTACGTCAGCGCATTTACCAGCTCCGGCTCGCTCCTCGCGAGCTCCGCCTGCTTCTCAAACATCTCCACAGCCTGCTCGATCTTGCTCTGCTGCAGGCTGAGCTGAGCGAGCGTCGCCACCGCCGCCTCGCACGCAGGGTCGATGCGCAACGCTTCGTGGCAGCAGCGCTCCGCGGCGCCGATGTCCTGCTTCCATTGGTACAAGGCGAGGCCCTTGTTCACGAGGGGAAGCACGTTCGGGGGGGATCTGTGTAGGAAGGGTTAGGGAGGAGGAGGGGGAAGGGGGGAAGGGCGTACTTGGGTTTTTCGAGCTCGATGGCACGCTCGAATTTCTCTACGGCCTCTTCGAAGCGTTTTTGGTCGAGCAGGAGCTCGCCGCTATTCGTAAAAATACATGGTCAACTTTCTTACTTAGTCTCTTAATGCAGCACGGGGACAAGACGCACTAATAGTTATGCGGCTCTGGCCTCTGGGGGAAGGCCTTCAGGGTCCGCCTGAACGTCGCCATGCTCTTCCCTAGGTCCTCATTCTTATATTGCGCCACGGCGAGTTGGATGTGACTGAACACGAACTGGTCGTCGAGCTCCGTCGACTTGACATAGTTCTCCGCGGCCTCAGCGAAGTTGTTCATAATGAAGAGGACTGCATTTCAGTTGAATATATCAACAAGGGTGAGGGCAGAGAAGTAGAGGAAGACACACCTTGTCCGCGATGGTAGTAGATATCTGGGTCGTTCTTGTCGTGCTTGATTGCCTCCTCGAAGCACTCGAACGCTTTCTCGGGGTCACCCTGCTCCATGTACACGCTCGCGATCTTCACCCAGCTCTGTGTGAATGACGGCACGAGTTTGATGGACTCCAGGAGGTCCGTCTTCGCGCCCTCAACATCGCCAGTGAGGAACCTGCGATCCACATACAAACATTAGTATGCTTCGATTTTGAATTCAGCGGGGGATGGTACGCACTTGAAGGTTCCACGGAGGTTGAGTGCCTCGGCTTTGGCAGCGTCTGTCGAGATGCCTTGGTCGATGGACTCATTGATGAGGGTGACGGCGTGGGCATAGTCGGCGGCTTCGAGGGCCCCGAGGGCGAGGAGGAGCGTCTCGTCGCCTTGTGATGGGTTTTCGGGGAGAGTGGGGTGTGGGCCTAGAACCATGAAGGGAGGATAAGCAATAAGAACTCGTATCGGCAGCCAGAGAACATACGGGGACGGAAGGCGGCAAAGTACGCGGAGATGAAGGTGAAGGAGGGAAGCCTGGGTTCGCGTTTCTAAGGTTCGAAGGCTCAAAACTAGAACGGTGCTGAGGAAGAAAGAGGATGGCAGCTTACAGCGATGATATCAGCGGCTTTTGCGTTCGCAAGCTTGCCAAGCACGCGCTCGACTGCCTCGGCAGTTCCTTTGTTTTGGAACTTATCGAGGATAGTGGCGGCAGTGAAGTCTACCTATAGTCAGGAATATATCCACGGCGTGCACTGCAAGGTCCCCTTACCTCTGAGAGCCTCCTCGTAACGCGCCAGCCCCTCCAAGGCGATCGCGCGCCGATTCAATGCCTTGACGTAGTTCCGGTCGAGCTTCAGCGCCTCATCTGTATCCGCAATGACAAGGTCGAATCTCGGTGGGCTCATGTTCACATAGCCTAGCATTGGATAAGTATTACCGGACGAAGCAAGAGAAGATGTTCATGCTGGCTCACATGCGGCTCGGTTGCTGTAGAATACAGGCTGCGGTATCGGGGAGACCTGGATAGCGCGGGTATAGAGTTCTGCGGCCTCGGCGAAGCTACGTGCCTGGTAGGTATCATTACCCCGCTTTTTGTACGATGCTGCGAGCTCTGTCCGTTCCTGGGTTGTGCACACGTCGATAAGCATATTGTTTCTTGCAACTTATATAGAAATACACACCTCAATCGACATAGCAGCGACCTCCTCTAGGGACAGCTTTTTATCTACAGCAAAGAAAAATATTAATCAGCTTTGTATCCTCAACGTCTCCAACGCGCACCACGCACCAGGTAATAGATCCTCGGCTCTCGGGCTCCTCTCTTCCAATATAGGGCCTTCATCGTCCTTTGCGGACGGGTTCTTCTTCTTCTTTCCACTCTTGCTCGCCTTTTTCCTTGCTTTGCGCTCGGCCTTCTCCACGTCGTCCGGACGCGGCCGTGAGGTAGAGGCATAGTAGGCGACACCGCCAGCAGCAACGACGGCGGCGGCGGTGCCGATGAGCACGGCGCGTCGGTGGGTAGAGACCCAGTCCTGGACGCGCTCGATAACAGACGGGGCGGAGTCGGAGGAGGCCATGGTATGCGGGGGAGGAGTGTCGACTGAGAAATGTCGGCGAGTGTGAAATGCGAGCCGGAGCGCGTCACCAAAATTTCGTTTCGGCCCACCGTGCGAACATGCGCGTAACGTCCGGTGACAGCCGTGTCCTCCCGCGTGCAAGCGAGGCGAGGCGCGAGTCATCCCACCTCCTTACACACTGCAAAGCATTTCAAATATTCACTAGATAAATTATGTGTTAGTACAAGGTGAACTGGAAGAACAGGCTGCACTTTTTGAGCTGCAAGTTCATTTTTGTTCTGCTTTTCGGCGTCTAGCGCTACCTTCACTCTTCAAGGACTGCAACACTATCGATCGTACTGCCAACAACAAGGGCTCAATCCGGAAAATCTTTATGATGCTGGGCATTATATACATGCGACTCCAATTCTACTTTATGGCTGGAATAAGATTTTGGGTGTGTATCGTAAGATCTAACACTTATAATATGAGCATTATGCTCCGACACACGTACTACTATTAGTTATATTACAGGTTCTAATTTATGCTGAAGCGTCCTTGCACATGTTGATGTAGATATATAGTTCTCCATAATTAGAAATAACATCATTAATGATGAGCTACAGTGAAATCATTGGACATCTTCGACGAAGACAGTGCCCGACGAAGCAATACCGGCGATCCTTGGGAGCTTATCGCCCTATTTTATGATGGTATTGAGTAAGAAGGAATGTCAAAAAGAATGGATCCACAAACTTGGACATGTATATCTTCTTGAGATGTAAGTGCAGTTCGCTCTTCCTGGCCATACCCGGATCTAATTTTTCCTCTTTCATACGTTTCTTGGGTGCCGGTATATCTCATTGTTCCCGTCATGTGTTTCTCCTTCAAATGATCTCTTGCATTTAACCTATGTAAAATAAAAGGTTCAGTTGTGCACCGGTATATCAGAAACTTCATGCGTACATGGCAACTGAAGAGGTTCGGAATTGAGCGTGGTGAGACGATATTTATATACTCGTAATAGTCTCGAACTCACAGAAAGTGTTGGTGTACAACTTGGGGATGATAAGATGAACTGCGAACCTGTAGAATAGGGTTAATCAGAAAAACGGACAGCATATTAATCGGCGCACCAGGCTGAACTGGATGGAGCAGCATAGAAGGTGATGAATAGTGCTGCTTGTGCAAGCGTTACAAGTGCCCCGCGATTAATAACGTATAGTATAAGATTATTGACAAGGGCATTCGATCTACACCAACGTGAGTCATATAATATAAATTGAAACTTTACTGAGATAAGAACATACTGGCTGATTCCTGTCTTTACGGAGTTGAGAAACATGCACATCGCAACAGTGGCCCCAATATCAGTAGCAGTTCCAAATCCTTTCGCAATCCCGAAGGAAATCTATTTCACAGAATTTAACCAATTACAATTTGGCTTTCTGATATGATGATAAATTCTTACCGAGAATTCGGTATTTCTTCTTGCAAAAATACTGTGGCGAAATATTTGCATCATCGCAGTACAAGCTGAAAAAATTTCCTGGTAAGAGCGGGAGAGCGTACGAAGCTGAAGTGAATATACCTATTCCTCCGGCTAAACATATTGCTTAAGAAGGTGAAAGGACCAGAATTGACTGGATTATCAACGCACCAAATGATAATATGCACAGTATTGCCTTCTCTTCTTGTTAGGAATAATATTCAAGCCAACATAAACATTACGCACAATAATCCATATTATAGCCCAACTTCCCTTCCCATTCCGTTTGGCTGAGGATGACAACATAAGAGGATACAAAATAGGCGGGTTTGTAGTACTCACCACCGATCAACTGATAGACAAAGTACAACTGCGAACTGATAAATCCATCAGTTGAGAAGTTGGGGATTAAATTAATATTGTTCAGAATTGCAAAGAACGCACATGCATGTAACGGTGGTCGCGATGAGGCACTCAGCAGTCAATTCTCTGCTCAGAAATGTAAGTTCGTATTGGATTAAATCATCGCATTTAACGAACGGTGTCATGGTAGTTAATCGCGCTAAAGACCCGAAGCGAGGGATCTTGTTAAGATGATGACATCAATAGCTTGCTCGCGATTTTGGAATTACTTACTATAAAAACTCACCAGGTAATAATAAACTGAGTAAGCCACGAGTGCCGTATCAGTGAGATCTAGGATTCTGGGATCCTATAAGAAATCGCCAGTCTATACAGATGAGTACTTACAGCATGGTTGCAGCCTATCATATGGTTCTTCAGCAGACAATCTTGCGACGAATGCAATACTCGCCATTAATTTGACAATTACTCGGTCCTTTGCACGCACAAAGTAAAGGAAGGCCTGAAGTATCGTTATCCCTCCCAGACTATAAGGTGTTCAGTACGCTCCATAGTTCCATTCAGCGAAACTCACAGTAATGAAATGGCAGATCCTGTAAATGCAATACACAATCAACTAAATTCGCGCCCCAGGATGGGAGATCTTTACCTACCCCAGTAAATTGGAGAGAAAGTAGCGGAAATATCGGTACCTTGTAAACTAGAGGACATCGTGACAATCCTCCCCCGCGTTTGCTGTCAATGGGATGGGTGATGAGGGAAAGAAAGCATCACAGCACTATCATTGAGGTTATTATAAGTAAGATATCCGACCCTGCTAAATCCAACGGAGCAGAGCCTCGATTCTCGAACAAATGCGAAACCCGTCTAAGGCACTGAGGCAGTGATGTTATAACTCTAAGCGGAGAAGTCGGGCCGCCGGAACCTACATATCATATATATGTAATTGTCCGCAAGCCATAATTGGAATCTATTGGGTGCATAGGCCGTCCAGTCGTCCAGATAGGCAACAATAGTAAGCTCGTAATAGCTGGGCTTACTCAGAAGGAACCCATAATCATCTTCATTAAGGAGCACGAGGTTAGTGCGGGTGGAGTTGCGCAGCACATGGGCAATGCGCACCCTACTCGAAAGCAAGTGCTTTCGGACTACTGGCGCTTACAACGTTGTGCCACCATCGAAGAGATCAAGATAGGCTCTGGAAATCAATGCGAAGTGTTTCAGTGCTTCATGCAGACGCGTAATTGCCGAGGAGAACAACAAATAAAGAATACAAAACCCTAATAGACCTTCAGTGATCGTTTATTGTATGATTCTGTTCGTATTTGCAATTGCTCTCAAGAGGGTGCGTCTTATTTCGTAGAGGTATTACCAAGAATATAGTTGATAACGTTAGTAGAGTTAGTGAAGTTTGGAGGTTTCAACGAATACGGGATCTGCGGGGTGATGCATGATGCCGGAGATGCTTCAGGTTAATCATATTCAGATATCCGGGCAAGTCGGGCGGCTGAATCGCGCCCACTAAATCAACACCATATTAGAGATTGGAAGGTGGATATTGGAAGGAAATTTGTATCTAGCTACTTACATATTATCGCAATGAAACTTGAAGGTCTACGGAGGTCATTTTGCAAGCTTTAATCGCAAAGGTGTCACGGCGGGTTGTGGTCCCTGGAATTTATAGGTTCAACCAAGATTTAAGAAAATTTAATTCTCAAATAAATCTCATTTGAGGAGGAACGTCTGGTTCGAATGCCAGAGGAATGTAGATGAGGAAATTACAGCGTAAGGGTGCCAGTGAGCGCTGAGGTGCGTCATGGCGTTCGTTGCTGGGCAACGGCGTCCGATGGCGGTGCTCGTGTTTGTAGTTGTGTGAATTAATGGGCTTGTAGTGCTCTCAAGCTCTACGTCGGTTTATTTGATAGCGTTGGACGGGAGATTGTAATCCGAATGGTCCCGTTAAACGTCTATTGTTATTCCAATAGCAGCCACAAGTTAAGTTAGAGTGATAAAAAGGACCAGTACATACAATGCAGTCGAAAGTAATCGACAGCAGATGGGATACAGAAAGCTTCGGAAACGAACCAAGAAGCTAAATAGAAATAACCATCGACAATAGTCCCTTAACCTCTCCTAGAACATTCAACGCACATTCTAGTCACCTGTACCAATCTGTAACCTACTGCCCATCTCTGGGCCGCAGATTCCAAATTTCCATCACCGTTTTCCCCGATCTTCTACACATCACTGCGCACGTATCCCTCCAGTATCCTACCTTCCACACGCTCTCACACGGCTCGCTCAGCTCCCGAATGTATGCACCGGTCTCGGTCTCATATAGCCTTACCCGCCCATCATTTCCCCCTGTAACCAGGAAGTTCTTGTCGAACTGCAGGGATGTGACAGAGGAGTCGTGTGCGGCGATCCGGTGGCGAACCGAATAGGTGCGCAGGCAGAAGGTGATAACACGTCCGTCCGAGCCCCCCGTCGCAAGGATTGACGGCGAGAGCTGCAGCTGACAGACAAGTGCTGTGTGGCCCTGGAGAAGGGCAAGACACTGCCCTGTATGAGCATCCCAAACGCGCACTGTGGTGTCCAGGCCGCCGGAGGCGATACGCGTGCCGTCGAACACGACAGAGTAGATTTGGTGGTAGTGGCCGCGAAGAACATGGATGCATTCCCCGGTGTCAATATCCCATAGCTACGAGGAAATCATAAATATATCAGAAGATTCTGTGAGGGGGAAGACGAATACAAATACGTACCCGACAGGTTGTATCATAGCTCCCACTGACTACCTGATTCCCGCATACGTCCAGACAACGAACGCTTTGGTGGTGTCCCTCTAGCACACGTAGGCACAGGCCCCGTTGGACGTCCCATACACGCAAGGTGGTGTCGCGTGAGCCAGTGACAGCGATAGGTCGATTATGCAGCACACGAATGCACCGGATAGTGGAGGTGTGTCCCGAGAGGATGTATATGCAATATCTGTTACATGGATTAGCATCAGATGAAGAAAAGAGCAGGACGATGGACGTACCCAGATTTGATATCCCATACCCTCAGCACCTTATCACAACCCCCACTCACAACAAGGGAGTTCGGCTGTCCCCAACCTTGCGAAGCGTAGGTCATGCTGCTCCGCTTCCCGGGGAACGGAAGTTCCTCTGCCTCAGAACTGGGCCGTGAATCCTCGTCGAGAACATCAGAATCTTCCTCTGCGTCGCTGTCCTTTTCCACATCCAGACCGACAGCAACACGAAGAGGCGGCGGAACCAAATGCGCTAGTCCTGCTGGGGGTGGAGGCTGGGATGTGAAATCGTTGATGTCTATGCCAGCGAACTTTGCATGGAGCCCAGAAGGGTCTCTTGTATCCGCAGTCATTCTTGAACTTTTCTTTCCCATTCCAGAACCGGAGGGTTTCGCGGGAACTTTGCGAGTAGGAGGGTCCTTCATCCTCCACCCACCCCTCGAGACAAGGCACACGCCCCACACTCCCAGCTCATGTCCTACAAGCGTGCGCGCCAAAACCCCGGTCTTCGCACTGAAGACGTGGATCGTTGAGTTGGCGAGCCCAACGACGACCCAGTCCCCGTCTATGGCAAGAGATGTAACCACCCCGCTGTCTGGTGCTAGGACAGGATTACGGTGCGACCGGAGAAGGTGGCCGCCCTGTCTCCAGTTTGTCACTGCATGTAGTGGTAAGCAATGGAGGAAAGAAAGGGATAAGTTAATAGGAAACACGTACTGGTGATAAATGAGTTCTTGAAGTGAAGTCGATAAGAGAATCGAGTGTCGCTCCGCGCAGAGTAGTGTATGCGGGAGGGGCTGAAAGGAGATGGCCCTGATCCTCCTGGTACTGCCGGTTGCTTCTGCCTGTGCTCGCGTCGCCTTTTCGCAGTTAACCATTCTAGCGCCGGGTCCATGGGGAGATCAGCGAACTCTTCCATCTCCTCAAGTGGCTCTTCGTCTTCCTCGTCACCTATATGAGCTTGAACCTCTGGCTCCCTCGACCTTTCTTTCCCTTTCCCGCCTCCCCTCCTGCGTGTCTGTGGGATACCAAATTCGTCCTCGTGGGCCCAATCATCGAACCCAAATCGAAGACACATAGGCTTCCATACAGTTTCATCACTCAAGAGCAAGTTCCAGTATTTACTCACTTGCGATGCGCGAGCGAGCGTCTTGGGATCGTCGATGTAGCTGAGGATGAGGATCGCCAGTTCGGGAGGGAGGGAGAAGAGGAAATCACGCTTAAGGAGAGGCGCAATGGTAGCCGAGATGAAGAGGAGTTCGGAAGGAGTGCATGAGGATAGAAGGGAGCTTAGGAATTGTCGACGAAGATGTGGGTCCTGCTTAGTGAAATCAAGAGGTGCCAAGGGATACGATGGATGCGGGGGTGAGTGGGGAGGCATCGTGTATGTTTGAAAAGGGTGAGAAATGGGCTGAAAGGGACCGGGTGAAGGTGCTGGTGTGGGAGGAGAGTCGATTGGTACATAGAGGGTTTGTGATTGGGAAGTCGAAGGGGTGGGATGCGTGAGTGACGGCATAGCGGCGGTGTTACGGGGGGTCTGGGGGATCAAACCCGGGTACGATGCTTCAAGTCCAGCAGTGAGGGCTTCAAAGCGCAGGGCTGTTGAGCTCTGCATAGAGAGGAGTGGGGAAGCTAGGGAGGCTAGGGGGAGGCGGCTTGATACAGAGCCTTCGGTGAAAGTAACGGATTCGCGGATTGTGGCAGAGTGTTGTACAGAGCCTTTAACAGATACAGATTAACAACAAAGATATAATACAATCTAAGTCGATAAGATTGGCGAAGACTCACGGGTTGACGTTGGAGATAATACAATTCAGACTGACTTGAATCCGGGGCCGAAGCAGTCAATCTTTCGGCTCACAAGGAGTTGTAGGGCAAATTAAGTGTCGCTAAAATATGATTCCAGGTTCCCTTTGGTGTGAACAGTGTACAACTATAGAGTGCTAGATGAAGTAGAGCAGAATGGAGAACTGCTCGCACCGAAATCGGTCAGCGAATACTACAACAGAACAGTAAACTGAGGAACTTGATACAGACTTAGCACAGAATTTCAAGTAATATATAGATTTTGAGGTTGCAGGTCTAATATCGTTGATTGCTTGTCGTGAAGAGCGCAGTACCCGAGGAGGTGAGGCCTTGCAGCAGGGTAGGCGATAGTGCCAGTGGTTGCATCCACCGTGGAGACCGGGGGCAAGATGTCCCGCAACCTCGAGGATGCTGCACAATAAGACCAAATATTTATTTAATATTTATTTTTTCACTACGCACGGGCCTGGACTGGACGCGCACAACGATATATTTCGTAATCAATTTGCAGACGCGGCATGGCCACCGCCGACGCGTCGACTGATTCGGCGATTGGCGTCAGACGCTTGGTCAGACTCACAACAACTTTACACATTTGTACCAACCAAACATGTCTCACGACGACGAGAATTCAGGTGTTGGGCAAAGTCTAGGAGGTGGCGCAGCTGAGCCTCTTCCTTCGACCTGGGCTCGCCCAGCAGAACAACGGCGAGTAGGACGTATAGGAGAATGGTCTGGGACAGGATCATCTGGGTCCGTGCCTTTTCATTTGGACTCAACGGGATCTTATACTGATGTTATCTCTCTTGCTCCAGCAGTGGGCGCAGCAGCAATAGTCGCTTCGCCACTTTGGGAAGCCTCAACAGCAGTAGCAGTGGACCTCCAGGTCACGGTCATGATCATGATGGTAGCGATGACGATGATGAGAATGAGGACAGGCGAGAGAGCTGGTTTGCAGGTGGCGAGAGAAGGTGAGTAAAGCATACCACCTTGATTCCATGAATATCTTGAATATTGATCAGCCGATGGTACATCACAGTGGGATATCGGTACAGAATCCAGATCGACCTTCGCGAGTTCCTGGAGGTGACATGGTCCGTGATCTGTTGCGACGTGCAGCTGAGTGAGTTCATGGCGATACCGCTAAACATGGCCCATTCTTAGTTATTTCTGTGAATCAAGAGCTGGTCCTGCACCAGATATTAGCTCTCGTGCCGAGCGCTCGGGGGCATTTACAGGAGGAGGGCATACACTCGGCAGCGATGAAGTCCCTAGTTCTTTCATTCCCGATCCTAATACCCCAGAGGATGAAGCTGGTACCATCATCCCATTGTCCTGCATGGTCTTTCATGCATTAACTTGATACTTTTATTAAAACAGAGGAGACCGCTATCCGCAGACTCACCTTTTGGCGGGATGGATTCAATGTCGAGGATGGCGAACTAATGCGCTATGATGATCCGGCCAACGCACAAATCCTCGCCGAGATCAATGAAGGGTATGTGTGCCCCGTCTTGTTTGATAATGTGTGCTGATCCATTCAAAGACGCGCTCCACCGTCAATTCTGAATGTTCTTCCCGGACAACCAGTCGAGCTTCGCGTCGCTAAACGTACAGACGAAGATTATGTTCCTCCGAGGAGCAGCAGGACATTCGCCGGTTCAGGGTATCGTCTAGGCGCTCCTGTCCCCGAACACGCTGGAGGTTTCGGTACATCTCATACGACACCGATGCCCGGATCCTTCCCTCCTTCCAGCCAAGCTGGTTCATCGTCACAATCGCCGTCTGCGGAAAGAGAAGCCTTGAATACGAAATTTGAAGTGGATCAGACGAAGCCAACTACAAGTATACAAATACGTTTAGCTGATGGGACAAGGTAAGCACGGACAGGATAGTGACAGCGGAAGTTTTCGCCATGCTGATACTCTCCTAGAATTGTTTGTCGAATGAACTTGACGCACACGGTGCACGATATCCGGAATTTCATCAATGCGTGGGTTTTCTCTCCCAACATCGTGATATCCTTGATAAGATCATTGTTCATTATCATTCTTTTAGATCTCGTCCAGAGAACATTGCGCGCCCGTACACCATTGGTACCACTTTCCCCAACCGGATATTGGACAATGATTCCGCTACCATTGAGAGCGCCGGCTTGGTCAATAGCGTTGTGGTTCAAAGATGGGCTTGAGGGATTCAGAATTTCTGCGGAGGCGGTAGGATTTTGAAATGTAATTCGAAGACGAGACGCATCTACTCCTGCCTTGTATAATTTGTTTCTGCATTAATTGATTTGTATTGTATGTTGATTTATACAACTAGTATATTGACATGTGGTGGGAGATTGCAATCATGGCTGGTCAATTCTTCTTTTAGCTTGGTTTTCCGGAAAGCAAAGAGTAGTGAACATCGTGTTTTCATTACTAGTTCCGCCACTCAATGACTGCGGATCATAAATCCTGTTTCGTGCGTGGAGAAATTTTGAAAGCTCAGCAATATATAATCGCTTCAAATAACCAGATAGTTGCTCGACAGCGAGCGCTGCGCGACGCTATCCACCGGTGTAGGCGTAGTTTCTCCGGCTCTGCGCAGATGGCTTTCCTCGCGGAGTTGAGGCTACAATGCGGCTGTTTTTATCCTTGCATTGAAATTAAATGCGGCTAGGCATGAAAGCCTAACACCTTTATTATTATTCTGTACCGAAGCTTCTAGGGCCCCCAAAATCAGTGGATGCATAATAAGTATATATACAATGGCAATCTTACAACTTTCTCATTATATTCTCTCCCTCCAAATTAAAGCTATGTGGTCTGCTTCCCGGCTTTCGACGCTTCTAGTCACCGCCCTCCTTATGCAAGCCTTCCTTCCTCGAGCAAGACCTCACTCACGACCTCTTCAAATGATATTTTCAATAGAAGCTGGCTTTTTTTAAGCATCGCGGATAAGGAAACCAACTAAGAAGGATTTTGTTGTTAATCTTATCAACAAAGGAATCACGATAAAAAACTCCCATAATATTCTTCACTTATATGGGAATTTGATCTGCGAAAAGTTGTCTGAAATCAAGCAATTCTAAACAATGGGCAAAATATGTCGGGTGAACATTCAGTTATGATTGATCTGGGACAACTCTAAAATGTCTCATTCTTCACTTGTCTGCATTCTACTTCATTTACAACAAAAGCTGTATGTGCATTCTGTGTTTTTGACAATTAGTTTTTCCCCAATATATGCCATACATATCTATTGCTAGCTCCCGCTATTGATGCTGGTCTTCGTGTCCTTGGTTCGAAAATCAGACCTATTCTCAAGTGTTGCTTGACTCTAACGATACTAACAGTGTATAACGGGATGGCGGATGGTGTCGCTCCCTGGAGATGTAACCTATCTTGGGTGTGTATTTCTAAACACTGAATCTGGTCAATATTTTTTAAGCCTTTTGTGTCCTATAGATGAGGTTCCTCAAGACAAAGCACCATTCAAATTTCATAAATGCTCCGGAAGTCCAATACCATGAATTCGGCACGATAAAGAGGGCAGGTGATGGAGCAGGTGATTTTACACTTTGTGAAGATACGGGAAGCTGGATATGGTGCGCACATCTTCTAGTTCAAAACTAATGACTGCTTACTTGAACATTCATGGGTTATTTTTGTTGTGGTGGTTTCGTTGTCTCAGCCGAAACTGGTTCAATATCTTATGGCCAGATGGATAAGAAATGAACCATTTTATTAGTAGTCCAGCTGAATATCGTATGTATTTGTTATCTGGTATTCTGATGCGGATATGGAAAGTGATGAATTGACTACCTGAGGGTCTTGGGGTGATGCCCTATGATGGTGTATCTATTTAAGAGGAAGATGTATGTATGTAACTTATTTAATTCAAAAAGACCACGAATGTCTAATACATTGATATTCACTTCTTTCTGAAAAGGTCCGGCTTTCGCTAGCTTCAGGAATCGTGTTGAACTTGGAAGACGAACAGTTCGCTTGCCTAAGGCTGATTGCTATGATACCATCAGCACGGCCCGCATCCTTCACGACGGCATGTCCTGGAATTCGTTTGGCAATGCACTGCACACCTCTTCAGCACCTGTCCCATGTTAATTCCCGTGTCGAACTATTATAAGGCGCTACAAGACTATCTCTTGATCTTTCATCATACCACACCTCCCTATCAAGACTCTTGAGCATGGTTGAGCTTCCACCAGAACTATGGTTTCGAATTGCCGAGTACCTTCCACGACACGATCTGCGGGAGCTGCTGGGGGTTAATCGAGTGTTCTATGAACTGGTTATGCACGACTTGTACCACAAGCTCAGCTTCATTAGTCGTGATCCCCGCAAATTCACGTACACGTTAAGGAGACTACAGTGAGCAGCACGTTCACCATGTCATTTGAGATTCGTGCTGACGAATGCAGAAATCCTGCTCTGGCTCATCGTGTTCGAATCCTGAACATCTGGCCTACAGCTGTGAGAGATGCGATATATGCAATCGAACTGGATCCTACTTCCCAAAGATCTCGGCTTCCTCCTGTCCAACCAAGCAGCCATAGGCTCCTCGATGTTTATCGTGGAGTGGTTCAGAAGCTGTGGCCATCTCTTAAAAAACAAGTTGACGTCTCTACTGCATCTAAAGCTCCTCCGACATTTGAGCCCCTTCCCTCTCCTAAGGAAAGACGTCGGCTTTTCCTGGAGGCGCTTACAAGAATAGTCAATGTTAAGCACTGTTCCATTCACTGGTATTCAAATTTCGTTTCCGCATACTCTCAGGCTTCCTGTATCCCGCTAGTGATGGCGGTCTGGGATGCAATTGGAAGAAATATACATTCTTTGTCAGTTGACATGCCCATTACTCATTTCCACGATGCTCTTCCTCCTCCTTTATTGCTGAAGAGCCTGGAAGAGATCAACATAACGTTGCGAATAGAACGAGCTGGACCAGGTGGGAGTGCAGCCTCCAAACGAAAGGCCATCATAAAGGTTGTAGTGCCCTTCCTTAACAGCTATGCAAACACACTTCGTGTGCTAGCACTAAATTCTACTGGAGGTGTTGACCTCTCTCCTCTTTTCCTTGGGATTACAACATTTCCACTCCTGTCGAAGCTATCTCTCATGATTCCACTCGACCTGCATCATCTCACCGATCCATCTGGGCTTCATCGACTACTTAGGGATCATCAGACAATATCTGAGTTAATTGTGCGGTATACACCATCTTATCTCCTGGTTAATGATGAACTCGTGACCGAAGGGATCCAAAGATGTTTTGCACACGTTGTGCTCTCAGAACTTCAGAGGCTGGAGCTCGGACTTAACCTTCCAGGCGGTATTACTAGCTCTCGAGTGCAATGCTTTGCTGATATCAGCCCGAGGATTGCCTCTCTCTGTCTTATGGATTGTTGCTTGACATATGCTGAGATTAAAATGGTACTCAACATATTCGCTAACCATGGACTTCACGAACTGTCTCTTTTTGCATATACCCTAAGTCCACAGCTGATGGATTTGCTCGTGGATAAGTGCCCAGAGCTTACGAAGCTTCACCTGAGTGTGGAGAGGATCATCTCATCGGAATATATTGCACTTTCTCACGAGGAAGACGGGGTATGTGACACCCATAAACTTCCATAAACTTTGATGATATATGTATGTGTACAGAATGGATTCATTGAAGCCATGGAAGATCGCCGGGGGTTTGATTCATACATGGGCTGGGGACTTCGCGATGTTGGAATTCTCCAGTGGGTGTACGGAATTGGGCGTCGATACAAATGGGCTTACATGAAAGCTATTGCTGATGCGGTTCCTACCATCCGAGCATTTGCTGGGCAGCATGACATGACCGAGGACGTTGTCGCCGACATGGAGGTCGATATGGGCCAGAGTGAACATTCCTGGGCCTAACAAGTATTTTGAGTTAAAGTGTATGATTTGTCGCTGGGAAAATTTGCATATGAGCTTATCAACAGTCTGATTTATACTTTACACTGTATTTTTTATAAAGCTACTTAGTTCGGAGAAAGTGCTATACGTTTACCATCATGTACATGGCTTTCAAATTGTCTAGAGGAAAAGTATAACGGGAAGTTATTGAGCATATTTGTGACATCTAACAATATATTCAAAGAAAACTATCCATGGGTAATTTTTTACGACGTTAATAGTACATAGGCAATTTCTACTGGCGAAGTGCAAAGCAGAGCAAAAATAAACATTGCTTACGTAATGTTGCTTTGTGCTATTATGATTGGACGTTACGCCGCCGAGCTTTGCCGTCGTCTTGGCCAGAGTCCAACTTCTGGGAGCTCCTTGTACTAAATAAATGAGTGAACCTGATTCAAATTTATGTGTAATATTTAAGTCAGATTAGATAGGATTTAAAATAAGTTTCTCGCATAGCCTAGTAGCTATTAAAGTTACCTGTTTTTTCCAAGTCAGATGACAAACAGGCATACTTGATGGACATTTATTCCAGATACACTAAAACTGCGAAAATTTTAAATAAACCTAGAAAATTTTCCTATGCGATACACAGAATTTTGAAGGTGAGTTATTAAGCTCACTGGTAGACAACGAGAGATTGGATTTTCTAACTTCTACGATAGGGATCTTTTAAATAAGTGCCAGCTTTCTAGGGTTCAAGAAGTCTGCACAGAAGGATGTTTCTATCTGAAACCAAGATAATTGCTCTTTATCGATATCTATACGGCGAATGCATTCACCGATCTTTGCTCTCTCGGGTAAATAGTAACGAGTCAGTAGTACATGTGCATTATTCAGACGTAACTCCTTTGTTATCTGATCATCCAACAATTCGGAACATGCCCGCCGCACATACACACAGAAAGCCCCTCATGGTGCGCCTGCGTACGATAACTACGCGAAATGCACGCGAGGAATATACACTGTCGCCACTCTGAATTTGTATGAGCGCTACTACTCATAGTAACTGTTCAATGTGCTCGAGTTCAGTTCATATAAGAGGCATCTCCGAGAGAATACTGGTAGATTTTGACGCCTTTAAGTCTTCTGAAAGACACTGTTTGCATATTAGTTTTGGTATTTATTTCTCCAAACTTGCGGCATTTTTGAGAATGAGAAATTAGAATGTTTTCGGCGTTCGCTAGGTCTTCGCGATCTTTCCTCTTTCGTATATTCCCCTTGGAGAATATTGCATAGGAATATAGATAAGTAAGCCTGATACACGTGGATGCACTATGGCGTGGAAATCGGCACACTCTCTTATTTATGGTCTGTCCACTGATTTGGTGTTTAAAACTTGCTGAATAGACAATATCAATTTTACACTTACATCTTATCGGATTCCACACCAACGTAGAGTATGCCCCATTTTCTTGCGCCTTTGTCTATGATTTTATTGATTTTTCTTATCGCTTCGCATACACTCGGTCGTCAAGTGACCACCGTGTCGGCCCAGTTTCCAAAGAAGGAAGAAGGCAAGGGAAGACAGGGTGCACGGACTCATTGAGAAGGCGCTTGTAGAACTCACGGCATCGGACTGCTCGCCAATCAGTGCCTTAGCCATAAGGGATTCGATGGAGATTCAAATAACATCTAGTTTCGTTCCAAACTCTGCTTTGGCTAAGCGCGGCAAGAACTTGAAGAGGTTCTACCATCTTCTCAACCAGACATCCGCCTCGTATCCCCTTAGTATTCACTCCGTGTTACGCTATTAGGAACGCAGGAGGATTATACATGCCCGCAATTCGTGGACTTGGACGCGTTCTCCAAGTTCGCTTATACGTCCAAGCTTCAGGGGCTCATGTCCTCCATCATAGCGCTGGGCTCGACTCAGTTCTCAGAAGCAGTGAGCACAGGGTGTTTCTACAGTACTTCGTGTTTTCAATAACTTGCATTACCACTGCAGCAATCAAATCCGATGGTGGAGACATATATTATGGTCGTAACTATCTCCATGCTTGTAAGCGCTCTTTTGGGTCACTAGCTATGCTGCTGGGGTTCTGAGGCTCGATTGAAAGGTCTATGATTATCTTGCTACATTTCCAGCTGAGGTGGGTAGTATTGGGTCATTCAATGCATTCCCTGATGAATCTCTGGAAGGTGGCATTTGTCTGGTCATGTCCGGTATCAAGTTGGACATTCATTTTGTTCATGCTCAATCGGTATACGCCCTTCATTGATACCATTTTATACTTGCACCGTGCGTCGTTTCTGAATTTTGAGCACCCCCTCTTACCAAGTTACTCCTATCCTAGTCAAACTTACCGATAACCCTCCGGAGGTTTGTTCCCATGCTCATGTGAGAATTAGACATGCCCTTGCTCACTCTTCACTTTACCTCTAGATCTGCGCCATGCGTTATAAAGTCTTCCTTTGTGAGCTTCTTTGATCCCCGTTGAAGAATTATTGAGCACTTCGGTATTCATATCTTGAATTATAGGGAGCGTTACATTTGGAACTGGACTATCAACCAGTAAATACCTTCATATTTAGTGCTTCTTAGCATCGCTGATGGCATTTCACACAGTAATTCTATTTTTACGCACGTATGCAATGTGGGGGTGTAAGCGGTCTATATTATTTAGTTGTGGCACCCTTATATTGGTGAGTTTGACCCGCGAAACCCTTTGGCTCACGGTGTTGAAGCGTTATCATTCGATTTAAAGCTATTCAATATCTCTTGCGTAATTCTCACGCGAAGATACATACTATCACTGCAGTGTCAGTATTCTCTGTCTTATTCCTCGGCAACATTCCTAATTTTTATCGATTTCACTATGCAGTCGCACCTGCTGTGATATACAAGCACGGATGCTATCTACATAGTGCCAGTAGTGTTATTCTGGTAGAATATACCTTGCGTTTCCTTTCGGAAGCGGGTATATGCTTTCTTTTAATCTGCTTCCGCGCAATAACCAACCAACCACTTTGTGTAGTGATAATCACATTGACAACAATCAAGGCTATTCAGCATGGTACGTGTCTCGTTATTTTCAGTGTTTCATGATCAATAAACTGACTATTTTCGAAGTCCCTCGTCTCGCTCGCACCTCCTGGGTAACCCACTTATACCAAGATGGTAAGTCGTCTGAGGTCTATGAGATGTTACTTATCGAATATTTTAACCCTAGGCATTTTTTATTGCATATGCATACTCGGTGAGCGATTAGATTGGAGTTTGCAAGAATAACATACTAACCTTCTTCTCCACTTACAGTGGTGTCCCTTGCGAATGTCGTGGTGCCGCTTCTCGTTATCGTGCGTTCGGTCTGCACTTCAATATTGCTAGTTTGTTTGACGAGTTTCTCTAGCCACAATTTAAAGCAATTCTAACAAGGTAGTCGCGATGAACTTTTGAGGCCTTCTACCGAGCTTTGAGTTCACATTTGTTTTCTCTATTCTTAGTCCCCAACGCGTCCTTCATTCAATATTTTGCAATCGGGTGATACTCCTTATACTCCAGCATAGAAAGACCGAATCGGGACGCGGGCTTGTTGCAAGACCTTCTCAATCTACGATGCAAATATTCTCCACCATCCACCTAGACAGCATATACAGCACCGACATCGAACTCGACTCTTACTCACAGACGATAAGACAGGATGAAGACATTCGGTGACATCAACATGGATCTGACCCATGCATACGCCACATCCCGTGCGTTGAGCACGAAGGCCCGAGACACGTCGCGGGCGGTAGAATCATTACAGGGAACGAAACCCCTGAGATGGTTTGATTTCACCTTCAGGAGTCCTCAAAGGACAGATAGGAGGTGTGATCCGGGAGCGGTTACACACCAATGGGAGATAGGACAAGAGCATGAATCGAAATGAGCGATTCATAATGTACTTGGGCATTGCTATACCCTAGAACGAGAGTCAAGACCTCGCGTCATTTTACTGTTGTGTGTATTAGATAGTTTAATTGCCGTGTATTGTTATTACTTCCCCTATACAGGCTCGCTCGGCTCAGGGAAATTTTATTGGCCGAAAGAGCATTATTATCGCGCAATATCTGCAATGAAAGTACAAAGGTGTCAGGTAATACTAGGGACGAACGTACTGACGCTGGACTTTGCAAAATGGCATACTGCACTCGCATGCTGACTACATACTTAGAACCTCCACGTCACTCTTAGAACGCATGCCCCATCTGTGGGGTTGTACTGGGGAACGGGGATAGTGGGAGAGGCGCCGGGCGGAAACGCGTGACGCTCCTACTGCGTTTCCGTATAAGCTGATCGATCGTGGGCGCAGCGGGCATGGAAGGCATAGGCGGGGGTTGCAGCAGCTGCAGAGGGGAGTCATGGAAGTCCCATTCGGACTCGTTGGCGGTGGCTGACGCGCTGTGGCTACGTCTGTGTCCGGAGATCGGGCGCGGCACGGTGGGCGCGGTGAACCGTAGCTTGCGCAGTTTCTCCATCGCGTCGCCGATGGGGAGCGAGGGGACAGGTGGCGGCGGCGAGGGAGGGAAGGACGCACGCAGGGGCGTGAGGACCACGAGCTTGCGCAGCCGGTCCATGGCTTGCAGCCGGTCGTACTCGGCGTCACTGTCGAATTGCGCAGCTTGGTCGCCGGAGGGGTCGTTCGAGGGGCTAAGCATGTCGAACCCAACCTGGAGCGGGGAGAGCATGACCTCGGGGAGCTTGAGCTGCATGGAGGTGACGCGCGGGCGGGAGAAGTAGGAGTCGCGCTTGCGCATGGGCGTTGGAGGGGAGGGCTTGGTGAACTTCTGCTTTGAAGGATGTGGGGTCGAGATGAAGGTCTTCTTCGACGGCGCAGGGGTCGAAGCGAAGGTCTGCTTGGAAGGAGCAGGGGTCGAGACGAAGGTCTTCTTCGACGGTGCAGGGGTCGAAACGAAAGTCACTTTCGACGGCGTCTTCTTCGAGACCAGCTTCGTGGCTCTCTTCTCGGCCTTTGTCAAGGATGGCTGCGTCGAGAAGCGCGAAAGCATCTTGCTAAACACCTTAGTAGAACGAGACGCACGGTTCTTCTTCTTCTCCTTCGCTTCACGTTTAAGCTGAGCCGTGTCTACCGAGGCCTCATCAACCTGTGCCTCGTCCACCTCTGCCTCATCGAGCTCGGCTTCATAATCTTCATCCTCATCTTCGGCCGGCCAAGCATGCTCATAGTAAGAGGGTAGCGGTAATTCACCCATGGGGCTCATGATGGAATGCATATCAGACTCATGAGAGTCCTCTTCGGATTCATCGGCGCTCTCGTACTGCTCCTGAATGAACACACTGTGAGATGGAGTGTACGGGACAGCGGTGTTTCGCCTAGACCCCGACTTCAAGGCATGGGGGATAGGAGGTAGAGGAGGAAGATCCTCCGGAGCGAAGAAGGCGCGCGAAGGGGTGCGTCCAGACCTCAAAGACTCCGGAATTTCATGCGGTGCGAAAAAGGCGCGCGAAGGGGTACGCCCGGGCTTGAGCGCCTCGGGAAGATCTTTCGGCGTGGCAAGAAGATCTTGCGGAGCGAAACTAGAGAGCAACGGGGTGCGCCCGGGCTTCAGTGTCTCGGGGATGTTCTGAAGCTGCACAACGAACACGGCTTCAGAAGGAGTGTTGATGAGTAGGTCACTATCCACGTGGCTCTGCTGCCAAGGTCCGTCCGTCTCCTCATCCTCATCCTCCATTTCGTCTTCCTCGTCATGATCCCACAGGTTCTCGGAAAGCACGAGCCTTCCTGGGCTAAGAGCGATCCCAAAGCGGCGGGGGTCGGTCTTAATGACAGTTTCGACGGGAGAGTCGATGTCCCAAGATTCCTGGCTGTAGCAGCTAGCAGTAGTCTTTCCAGTAGCCATGGCCGACTTTTGCGAGCGCGCAGTCATCGTCCAGCGAGACGGCGTGTCCAAAAGCAAGGTCTGAAGGGGATAGAAGTAAGGTTGGAGCCAAAGTCGAGAGCGTGTACTACGTACTTGTTCATTCCCTGTTTGTTTCGTATTTTCATATTCTTGCAAGCGCATCAGAAGAGGGTTGTGCACGGCCTGCGGCACAGAAAGGCTCAATCTCTGGGCTTTCGCCCTGTAGATTCCGTTCCTCGACTGAGTATCCATGAGACCGAGCTCGTAGATGAGTTGTTGTGGATGGAGGGGGCGCACAGCGTCCTGCAAGGGAAATTGATGGCAGCCGCCTGCATTATAGGGGATTCTGTAACGCCAGGGGCGGACACGCTCACGAGATGAACAGCCTTCGAGTTTCCCACGAGTCTCCCAAGCAACAACGTCGAAGGCTAGTGATGCGAACACAGGCAGCTTCCGCTGGCAGATCCCATCACACCGGTCCGTATTTTATCTTGACTCACTCTTTCATCCTTAGCCCAAGATTGGCCTCATACACGGTCCACCAGGTCTTAACAAAGCGTTATATAGCATTACATATAGTACTTTATAAACTACTTCCTCCAGAGTGGATGGTTCGCAAATTCACAACACAACGTTGTTCAGAATTTTATCCCCTACAGATTCATGCTGGCGATTTTATTTGATCAAAATTTGAGAGAGTAGTTTGTGAGGCTGGTGGATTGTGTATGAAAACTTATAAACTTCTCTCGGACTACCCTGTCTTTTTCACATCATATTCAACATGCCCTCCATATATATTTTCCTGCCATGTGAAACTGCATTTTTTGGCATCACCTTCCGCAAACTTTGAGCGGGGCGACCTCGACGCCTGGAAGGCTGGAACTCTATAAGTCTGAGTCCCTGTCTTGCTCTTATTCACCAAATTCTCAAGCCTAAGACCCATTCTATAGCTATTCAAAAGGCGTGTCTATGCATCGGCGGTCATTATTCTTCTTGGATTTCCAAAGGGCTGGGGCGAATTGTTGCTGCAAGATCTAAAAGTCATAAAACAGTACAGATAAGAGCATGTACAGGCAACGTGCTATGTCTGCTCTCGCATAGCGAATTGGAATATAAGAAACTGTATGACTATCCCACTTACTTACCCAGTATATTTTCTACAATCTTCTCGCTTGTTTCCCACAGCTCAGTAGCGAGCGCAGGATCCTTAGCCAGAGCGCTCTCATCCTCTGGCGAAGGAACCCCAAACGGCATCAAGTATGCACCAGCAAATTTGGATTTCTCTTTGTACACCTCTGGAGCAGTCGCAGCAAAAAGTGGCGTAGCAGCACCCTCAAGAGGGGTCATCGTCCCGTCGAGGATTTTTGCGTTTATGTCACCGCCTGCAAATCCAATAGCGCCGGCTGTAAAAAATTGTGATTAGTGTGCCTGCAAGAAAAAAGGGATAACAACGATATTTACTGGTCTTAACACCGCCAGGATGAACAGAGACTGATATAGCATGTATGCCTTCTGCATCTAATTTCTTCTGGAGCTCCTTTGCAAATAGCACGTTTGCCAACTTCGAAAGACCTATCACATACCTGGGTCAGACGAACACTTAATATTAACCTTACTGGTAACAGACGTACAGTAGCGATGGTAATTGAACGGCATTCCGTCGGCGCCACCTAGGTCCGAGTTGAATGATTCGACTGTGTCGAACCGGACGGGAACAGGAAGATGTCCATGAGATGCAGACGAGAGCTAGTCGCAACCAAAGAGTTAAACAAACTGGCAAATGAGCAGAAAATATAATATACCGTGACAACGCGAACTCCAGGAGATGATGCCGCGGTCTTCTTGATGAGGGGCAATAATGTCTGCACCAATACGAAGACAGAAAGGTGGCTGGAGCACTATTAGAATTGCACAACCGGCATAGTACGGAGCTGAGCTTACTTGGTGACCATCGATACGGAGATTCCATTTTTGTCTAGGACGTGAGCTCGCGGGAGCCTGTTATGCTTATCACTGAGTACAATTTTCATTAATATCAATATAAAACGGAAACCAACATGGCTGCGTTGTTTACAAGGATGTCTAGACGTGTTTCATCCGCTGCAAATTTTTCTGCGGCGGCCTTGACTGCCTTCAGGTCGCTCATATCCGCGACGAACGTGCCTAATTTGGCCTTTGGAATAGAAGGATGGGCAGATTCGATAGCATCTATGGCTGTCTGTGCCTTCGCAGCACTCCGCGCACCGATGTAGACTTTAGCACCTTTAAGAACGAGCTGTTGGGCAATATTGAAGCCAAGAGCGCTTGTGTCACTTTGGAAATGTGAGATTAACTCGTATGCTCCGAAGAGATAAAGATACAAAGCCAACGTACTTGGCACCAGTCACGATGGCTACTTTGTCGGTAAGATCCGGGATGTTTTTGATATCCCATATCTAAACGAAATATCCAGCTAACTGCACTCGCATGATGAAGCAACTGATATTAAACCAACCTCACTGCGGATATCGTGACGAGGCATTTTGCAGAAATGTGTATGAGTGGGGGATTCGAGTGTATGCTGGAATTTGTGGAGGAAAGAAGGCACTTGGACCGCAATATATAAAGAATCTGCTATCACAGCTGCTTACATCCTGCTGACAATTTCCCGTCGCGTCGGGATATAGATAAACAGTGCGGTGTGAATAATTTCCAACAGCTTCCAACCTGCCAACCGTGTGTACTCACAAACACCTCGGCAATGCATATTGTCACTGGAATTGGAGTCAGTATAGGGCGGACTGAGGCAAACGTAAAATGTGTTACACGCACGTTGCATATTAAGCTCAGAGTTTTTTGCGCCCAATGTTGCCCCAGCAGCCAGCTTGGATAGACCTAGAGTCACTACAACCGCACGAAGTTTTCGCTCCTAGTGCATATCACTGAGTACAAGGATGGAAGCTTGTATGCATCGATCAATATTGTGCCCCGATTTACCGTTATCAGCATCCATGACAGTAGTCCTCATCCAATAAAAGTATTTCGAAATGCAGGCCACTACTTCCTATAAGCTCTTCTATATACCTAAAATAATTAACTAACTCAATATATAGATCATTTGGATAATATGATCATAGGGTCAACTACTAACCACTAGAGACCGACCAAACTATTGGTAAAGCTCTCAACAAACCTTATAATAACTTGGGGGAGAAGTGCCAGGTTTTCTTGGATAATTAGATATTATCCGATTTGTTGGTGTATACATATAAGTGGATAGTAGCGGTTACAGAGCATGCGGCAAGTCGAACCGGAAATTCAAGCATAACTAGAAGACAGAATGCGAGCGCCATGATCTCCGCTCCAAAACGACGCTTCAAAGAAAGAAGATTGCACGCTGTCAAAATAGCTCCATCCAGTCTGCGGAAGTACTGTGACATGCGATTCGATGAGCAATGGGATGATAAGAACTTCCGTATCTTGTCATTTTTAGTTCATGGTGACAGAAAGAGGTATCGTTCAGACGGCAGAGCTGTTGGCAGAAGAAATAAAGAGCTTGCTGTCGGCGTGAATCGCTGACCACTGTAGATGTGGCTATGACTGGGGAGTTGGTGATGATTGCAAGGAAGTTTAGAGTACATTTCAAATCGGCTGGCACTATAATTGCATGGTGTTTGCCCATGTTTCTTGCTAACCTCGTCGAACAATAAGTATAATGTTGTTCGATCCGTGAATCCGGCGGACCGACCCACAAGCTAAGACTAAAGTCTAAGGGAATATAACAATGGTGTTAAAAGCGAGCATTGTTAGAGCATTGGAGAGCCAAATCAATAGTAGTACATGCTAATCTAATTACTTAGCAAGCACATCCGCAACCACCTTCTCGGTTGTTTCCCACAGCTCTCGGCTGAGACTCGGGTTCTTCGCATCTTCGCTTTCATCCTCCTGCGAGGGTTTGCCAAACGGCATTAAGTATGCACCTGCGTATTTTGACTTATCGGTGTACACCTCCGGCGCAGTAGAGGCAAAGAGGGCGGTTATTGCTCCTTCAAGGGGTGTCAGTGCCCTCGCGAGGCTCTCGGAGTCTGGGTTACCGACGAAGGCTATGGCACCGGCTAGTAAGAGGGATTTCGATTAGTGGCTGCTAGGTATGGATGGGATTTCTTAGACACTCACATGTCTTGACGCCGCCCGGGTGGAGGGAGATTGCGACTGCGTCTATGCCATCCGCGTCGAGACGCTTTTGTAATTCCTTCGTGAACAGCAGGTTGGCAAGCTTGGATAGACCTGATAGAGATGATGTTAGATCATAACGTAACCAGCTTGTACTGTAAACAAAATGTACCATATCGGAAGTAATTAAAAGGCATTCCATCGACACCACCAAAATCGGTGTTGAAGGCACCGAGCGAGTCAAACCGAACAGACACAGGCAAGTCTTTATGTGCCGTAGACGAATGCTAATCGCAGATCCATTGAGACAATGCGGCTTTGCGTAGACGGTCAAGTTCACTCACTGTTATAACCCTCACACCGGGAGACAATAACGCGGTTTTCTTGATTAGAGGAAGTAAGGTAGTGGTTAGGACGAAAACAGCCAGGTGGCTAGTGACAATGTCAGCAAAGTAGCTGAAAGTAAAGTAAGACGATAATCTCACTTTGTGACCATCGACACGGATATACCGTTTGCGTCTTTATCCAATGGACGTGCCAGCCTAAATGGCTCGGATTGGAACGAAGAGTCCCGCAATGCAGAAGAAATACACTTACAACCCAGCATTATTCACCAAAATATCCAACCGCTCCTCCTTCGCCACAAATGTTTCCGCAGTCGCCTTGACCTGCTTTAAATCACCCATATCCGCGACGAACGTCCCCAATTGACTCTTAGCGATCGTCGGGGAGGTCTTGACCATTGCTTCAATGGCAGCCTGCGCCTTCGCCTCACTGCGGGCGCCGATGTAGACTTTCGCGCCTTTGAGGGCAAGTTGGTGCGCGACGTTGAAGCCGATACCGTTGGGGTCGCTGGAGATTGACATTAAGATGGTATTTGGGACGAGGACGAGAAAGGGTGGGTGTACTTTGCGCCGGTTACGAGGGCGACTTTGCCTGTGAGGTCTGGTATGAGGTTGAGGTCCCATTTCTAGAGGAGTCAGTCAAAGTTCATTTAATCTGTCTACCTAGTGAATAATTAAGGGACTCACCTCACTGCGGACGATGTCAGCCATGTTAAATAGATGAAAGAGCTGGAGATGTTGAAGTGAACTTTGCTTTAAGGTGAAGGGATACTAAAATAGACGGCTGCAGCGCGTCCTCATAAATAGACAGAGGACGGCACCATAACTGAGCGGCAACAGAGTTCACCAAGCTGTTCGCTGACATAGAAATGACGGACAACACAGATGCTGACTGAGCTAGTTCCGTTTCCCGAGTACCGGAGAATGCACTGTCAATAGAAGAAGCGCATATATGTGGTATTAAGCACAATAAGAGCCAGGGATCTGCGATAACAAAGCGTGCGATCGTCTGGTATAGCCGTTTAGTCCGCGACGATGAGCGGCACCTGTGGGCATGTCAGTTATCTTTCGTGAAGGCCTGCGACTGGGCAGTTGCGCAAGTTGTTGGAAATACGAGCTTGACGCCTGCTCCATTGGAAGTCCGGCTGACGCCGGACTGTTACAGATCGTATCAGTATGTGAACGGACACTGCTTTCCGTATTACGCTTCATTTGTATTCTTTATTATGTACATAACGGCTACATATCTTACATATAAGGTTGAGTATTTTACTTGTAGTGCTTTACTCGTTTGTCACCTAAATAGCGGTTTTAGCCGTATTATCGGTGTTACTTCAACACAAGTAACATCATATACGCACCTACATTTAAAACCACCGTTTCCATATGTTCTGATAGTCGATTGCTTACTTTCATTATGGGATGATCGGAAAGGTCTTCGCCATTTGCTGGTGTACATGCCGACTCCGTGCGTGAAGTATGTGAAGTATCACGGCGTATCATAGTTCCAAAGGGTGCCATAAGTCAAGGAATACTCAGCGGAACGTCAAAGTCGCGCTGGTTAACAGGCCAATTGCATAGGGTACATGTTTGGTACATGCAGTAGTACAATTTACACTTAGTTGATCATCTTCAATGTTGCTAATTTCCTGTCTTCCTCCCGCGTCAGCAACAGACACACGACTCAAGCCTCGCAACACACCTTATTCAAATCTCCCCCGAACATACCCCCTCCACCTATTCCGTCTCGCTCCGCACCGTCGTCAAATTCTCGTACCCCCCCTCAGTGATGACCACCACGTCCTCGATGCGCACACCGCCGACGGCCTCGTACCGCGCGAGCATCGCGTGGTCGATGTGCTTGAAGTCGCGGATGGGCGCAAGAAGGTGCGGGGAGAAGTACATGCCAGGCTCGACCGTCTGTGTAGGTCTTTTTCAGTACGCCATTTGAGAGGGCGAAAGGAGGAGGGGGGACGTACTACGATCATATCGGCTTCAAGGGGAAGGCGCAGGCGAAGGTAGGTGTAGAAGCTCTCATGCCCAATACCACGCCCCCCACCGTGGAATTTACTACTGGCTTGCTCGCCCCGGGCACATCATGCGCGTCCATCCCCAGCGACTGGTCCACCCCATGTGAGAAGAAGGCGCTGCCGACCCCCGACGCAAGGATCGCCTCTTCCGAGTTTCAGGAGCCGGAGTTGGGGAACTAGGGGAAGAGGAAGATGCCGAGGTGCTGGAAGCCGCGGATGAGCGTGCGGTGGCAGAGGAGCTGGAGGGTTTTGCTGTGTTGTGCAGTGCATACGGGTTTTGACATGCATTACAGTGCACTGCTGTGAATGAAGTCGGCAATATGTATGTCGCTTTGCATATAATATTTGAGTTACAGTTATACTTCTTTCAAAGGCCTGAACACAATTTTATTATACTTAACCAAGGTTGAAATAATAAATGACTCCTGATTATTTAGCTAAATTCACAAGTGTTGCAAATTAATTCATCGAAGTTTGTGTCCTGGAACACACTCCGTTGCACAAATTACAGTGATCCACCATCATTTGGCACGCCGCACTTTTGATTTGCTTCGTTGTCCACCATTACGCATGTATTAAGTTAAAATAAATTGTAACGCACTCTAGTGCTTCTGTAGAACGTGCCTTCCAAACATGGAGACAAGCTGTGAAGTTCTCGTGGCGAAAATCTGTGTCTGCTGAGGGATGATTTCAGACTTGTACCAATTTAGTCATTATCACTCGGTGATACACAGATGTTTGTTAAAATAAACGACGCAGTCTCGACGACATCAGAGATAGTTTGTCCTCAGAAGGATAATGGGGGGGGGGGGGGTTCCAAGAGGGCAAACGGATGAGTACATATAACAATAGTAGACTACCTATATACTGTAAGCCTGAAACAAATATACAAATATAGTTAACAATAGAAAAGCCACAAGAATGTAAACTAAAGGAAATGAGACGTATGCGTAAATGCGGTGACATCGCGAAACACTCGCAAACTGCAATCCAATATTCCAACAATGTTTTCCCCATTTCTCTGTCATTTCTTCAATGAATTCTTTCAAATTTGGAGCTAATAATCTTAAGAACGTATAGAATAAGAATATTGGAGCTTGACCAGAGCATTTGATTTAGATAATTGAATTTTGTTGTACCAAGTACTGGTAGATGACTATACCTAATTACGTGCCCTGGTCCAGCGGTGTAGCTAGTGCATAGACGCATAGGCAAACGAGGATGGCTATATTTAGCTATACCCTCTGGCGTTTATGGACTGTGCCGTCAAGCTACATCCGATTCAGTGAATGATATGATGCGGTGCATCTCATTAGAATTTCACAGTGCAGTTAGATTGCCATGCAGTGAATGCAGTACCGTGCAGTGGGAATATTGTGGATTGAAATGTTGTACAGTGCCATGCCATGTCAGTGCAGTGGCCTGCTATGTCGGTACAATGCATTGCTATGTCTATGAATTTTGAAGTTTATGTACAATCTCAGTGCTACGAGAAGAAAATACATTGAATATAATCCTAGTTTTTATGTAAGGATGATGCTCAATTAGGAGTAGTTGATATAAGTCATTTGAAGTTTCAAATAGCAGAAAATATACCTTCTTTGGTGCCTAAATCCTTGCTTATGTCACTAGAAAGTTAACTTAAGCTGTGAACTCACTAAATAATGAAATACATGGCTAGGTACCTCTCTAATATTCTTTGCAGTGGAAAACACATATTTAAGTTACAAAGTTTGGAGAAAATTCACTCTCACTCTAAGTATTTTGTGGATGTATATATATTTGAATTTATTTCGAAGTACGCAACTGTGTAACAACTGGTCTATCATTACAATGTTGTTATAGTATGGCATAAAAATCTCCTATAGTGTAGGCTTCTCTTATTGTAACAAATAAAATAGGAATTCACTGGAAAAAGGCCAAAAAGACTTTAAAACTTATGAGTATACAAATGAGTGTGCTGCAAATTCGGAGAATGCTCAAATTGCACTGCAAGTAAACGTATACACTACACAAGTACGTACAGCTTTGCACTGCACGGCCCGCCACAGCATTTTCTCTTTCCCCCAAAAATAGCATGCTGTTAAGATGTAGATAAAGGCTCGCATCTCTACCCCGCTACTCGTGTTCAGGCTCGGGCGTCCCTCCTTAGGGCAAGGCTCTGCCTGGGCACAACTGCCAACAGTCTCTACGATGGAGCAATCGACCCCCCACGTCTCACTACGGGGGTGTTCGCTTGTTCATTTCACTTTGGCAGCCATAGCGCGTTCTACAACAATGCTGCTGCGACTTGTGAGTCAAAATTGCATGAGCTCGATTTGAATGAATAGATCTCACAATTCTTCATGGTTATTTAGCAACTTGACTGCTCAAGTGCGCAAGCAGAGACGAGCGTCGCCTTTCTTTTGAGGGTTTATGACATGTCAAAAGTGCTAATCCTCATGGACGCCACCCAGATGAATTTCTCTTCGTTCGATGAGCATTCCCACGACATGATAGAAAAGGTGTGCGGTCATTCCCGGAATGTTCCATAAATATTATGATGCTCACTAAATTTTTGTCATGAAAGCTTATTAAGGAGGCTCACAGATTGGTCAATTCAGAGTCGTCCACTATTTCGCGTGTTCAGCTCAGTTGTCTTCACGAAGATCTGGATCAAATATATCTAAATTTTATTGTAAGCCACTTGAACTTTTATAAAACTATGAAGAAATATAGCTCACATTGGCATGTCAGCAACAACCTTCAGAGCCTCACTCTGCTGCACTCCAGTCTCCATCTCAGTCTGCTCGTATGTACCAGTTTTTCATTCAGGCGCCTTAGATGCCCATTCTTTTTTAGAGATGTTTTCCGGCGCTAGCGCATTTGTCATTCAAGATGGTCATTTTTATAACAATCCCAGAATATGTATGTAAATTTAATATCCACTACCAAAGTTGAAATCTCAGATCTCATAATTCACGTTAAATAGCCCAACAGTCCATTGATCCTCGTATTCTAAAATTTGAGGTACATGAATTTTGCCATTATCCAGTGTGCGAGTCTATGGCGGCTCATTACATTTTTTCATCCAGGAACGAAGATTCTATCTCGATTGTATTCGAACGACGGCCGTCGTTTTATTTTCCTTCCCGGGCCACAATTGACATTCCAGAAGTAATTCGCGGACCCATATTTACAACCGTCCCTGTAAACTATGGGCGGTAAATATTGCCATCCGCTTATTCAGTTGAATGAGCAAGCTGTGCTCCTAGGGTGGCTATATAAAAACGTTCTGGCCTATTTTGTGCATCCCTTTTCTCTATTTATTTCTCCTCTTTACATGTAGGAACACAACGAGTCCATTCACCCACGGGGCGGTTTAAATGTGTTGCTGGTCTTAATGCTGTATCGAAACATGATGAGCCTATTATGAAGTGTCGGTCATACTCATAAATAGGTAGAGGATAGTATATAACTGTGTAGCAGTGTAATTCACAAAGCCGTTCGCTGACTTAGAAATGACGAGGAACACAGATGCTGACTGAGCCAATTCCGTTTCCCGAGTACCGGAGAATGCACTGTCAATAGAAGAAGCGCATATATGTGATATTAAGCACAATAAGCGCCAGGGATCTGCGATAACAAAGCGTGCGATCGTTCAGTATAGCCATTTAGTCCGCGACGATGAGCGGCGCCTGTGGGCATGTCGGTGATCTTTCGTGAAGGCCTGCGACTGGGCAGTCGCGCAAGTAACATCATATGCGCACCTACATTTTAAACCACCGTTTCCATATGTTCTGATAGTCGATTGCTTACTTTCATTATGGGATGATCGGAAGTGTCTTCGCCATTTGACCTAATGTACATGCTGGCTCTGTGCGCGAAGTATGTGAAGTATCACGGTGTATCATAGTTCCAAAGGGTGTCATGAATCAAGGAATACTCAGCGGGACCAAATCGCGTTGGTTAATAGACCAATTGCATAAGGTACATGTTTGGTACATGCAGTAGTACAATTTACACTTGGTTGATCGTCTTCAATGTTGCTAACTACCTGTCTCCCTCCCGCGTCAGAAACGGACACACAACTCAAGCCCGCAACATACCTTATTCAAATCTCCCCCGAACATACTCCCTCCACCCACTCCGTCTCGCTCCGCACCGTCGTCAGATTCTCGTACCCCCCCTCAGTGATGACCACCACGTCCTCGATGCGCACCCCGCCGACGCCCTCGTACCGCGCCAGGACCGCGTGGTCGATGTGCTTGGAGTCGCGGATGGAGGCGAGGAGGTGCGGGGAGAAGTATATGCCAGGCTCGACCGTCTGCGTTAGTTTTTTTCAGTACGCTGTTCAAGAGGGCGAAGGGGGGGGGGGACGTACCACGACCATACCAGCCTCAAGGGGAAGGCGCAGGCGGAGGTAGGTATAGAAGCTCTCATGACCCAATACCACGCCTCCCACTGTCGGATTCACCGCCGGCTTGCTCGCCCCGGGCACATCATGCACGTCCATCCCCAGCGAGTGGCCCACTCCATGTGGGAAGAAGGCGCTGCTGATCCCCGAGGCGAGGATTGCCTCTTCTGAGTTCCAGGAGCCGGAGTTGGGGGACTGGGGGGAGAGGAAGATGCCGAGGCGCTGGAAGCCGCGGATGAGCGTGCGGTGGCAGAGGAGCTGGAGGGCGTCCCAGTGCGTGCTGGGGGAGAGGAGGGTGAAGGAGGCCTGGGGGGGAGGGGGAGGAAGTAAAGAAAACAAGGGGGTGGTTAGTGGGGAATGGGAGAGGAAAGGAAAAAGCGCACCTGCTGCATCTCAAGCACAAGCTCGTAGATCGCACGCGCCTCTGGGGTGAACTTGCCCCCGTTTCCGACGGGCATAGTGCGCGTGATGTCAGAGGCGTAGTTGTTGTACTCACAACCGGCGTCGATGAGGAGGACTTGGGGCGTGAGGGCCTTGGGTGCGCCATGACGCGCGGGGTTATCATGCGCGAGGGCGTTCTTGTTCTCGTGGTCATGCGGTGCAACGGGGCCCCAGGAGAAGGCGCGGTCGTTGCAGCAGTAGTGTAGGGTTGAAGCGCGCGTGGAGGCGGCGACGATGGGGAGGTAAGCTTGGTGTACCGATCTGTGGGGGTCTTAGCATTATTCATAAGAGACTAGAAGAGGACGCACCCTTCACGGCGACAGGAAGCGACGAAAATTGCTTCCGCCTCTGCCTCCTTCTCAATGAGCCACTCTCCCGGCAGCAAGGGTTTGTCCACGCCGGCGCCCGCCTTGATCTTGTTCTTCACTGCAAGCCCCAAAACGCGCATGACGACCTCGTGTGCGCGCGAGCTGATCTCGTTCGCCTTTTTGATCTCCGCGATCTCATATGCGTCCTTGGTAACGCGCGCCTTCTGCAGCGCAGTGAGGAGGTACATGTCCGTGACGGCGGCGTCCTCGGCTTTCGCGCCGACGATGAGGTTGGTATATTCCGCGGGGAGGTCGGGGAATAGGAGTGAGTTGCGCGGGAGAGTGTGGAAGAGGGCCTCGGGTAGGGCTTTGATGAGCTGGGTGATGGAGGCGGGGAGGGCAGCGGAGTGATCCACGCGCGTGACGTCGTGGGTCTGCGCTGCGGCCTCGGGTGTGGGCGGGGGCACGGACCACATCATGTCGGCGAGCTCGGCCTTGGGGATGAAGAGGTCGACGGAGGGCTGTTGGGCGAGGGACGTGCCGGGCTGGAAGGCGGCGAGGAGGAAGGAAGAGGGCACATTGCACCCGGAGAGGTAGTAGAAGTTGGACTCTTGGCGGAAGGTCAGCTCGCGGTCGGTGTCGTTGCGGAAGTTTGTGACTTCTCCGGCGAGGAGGAGGACTTGGGGCTGTGGGGGGTGAGCATGGGGGTGAGAAGAGAAGAAGGGACGGACCTTGGTGCGCTCGGAGGGCGGGAGGAGGGCGACGAGGGCCTCGAAGGTTTTGATGACATGCTTGCTGGCTGTGACATGGGGTGAGGCTAGGCTAAACGGCGAGGAAGGAGGAATAATGACCGGGGTACACCATAGCGGGCAACGACGAGACGATGAGAGGGTGGCCTACCAAGGCACGAAAAGATAAATCAGCTCGGCTTTTTGCGGCAGATCTCCATCGGCGTCGACATCTCGCGTACGCTTTTCTTAACTCACCCATGGCGTCCACCTCGCTCTCCAAGGCTGAAAAGTCCTACATCCAGTCCAGTCTCCTCTCCCATCCACCTCTACGCGCGGATGGTCGTGCGCTCCAAGATTACCGCGAGGTGGCGCTGGAGACGGGGGTCGCACCACTGGCGAACGGCAGTGCGCGCCTGAGCATCGGGCGGAATGCGCACGACGGCGCGGGGGGCACTGAAGTGCTCGCGGCGACGAAGCTGGAGGTCGAGACGGTCGGCGAGGACGAGGGCGTTGAGGACGGGCGGGTCGTGTGCTCCGTCTCATGGTACGTTCCTTATTCTCTTCATTACTTTCTATTTCTTTATTATAAAATCTAAGGCGCGTGTAGACTAAATACTCTCCAGCTCTCCCGCCGCGTATCCACACCTCTCCTCTGGCGCGCTCGACGACCTCCAGTACGACCTCACCACCGTCCTGCACCAGACCCTCGCGCATCGCTCCCTCCACCCCGCGAACCTCGCCATCCTGCGGGGCAAGAAATCGTGGCTGCTCAGCGTGGACCTCGTCGTGCTCTCGGACGCGGGGAACGTGTTCGATGCGCTGTTCTTGGCTGCAAAGGCGGCACTGTGGGATACGAAGGTGCCAAGGACGAGGAGTGTGGAGTATAAAGCAAGGAAGGGGGCAGGGACGACGGGCGTGGTAGGCGCGGGCAAGGTGGGGGGTGGGGGCGATATGGATGTGGACGAGGAGGCGACGAGCGGGTTTGATACGCGCCAGATGGCGAGCGCGACGGACTTTGAGCTGCCGGATTACTGGGACGAGGGGGAAATACTGGATGGGAGGGACAGGTGGCCTGTATGTGTTACACTGAATATTGTATGGTCCCCCTCTCGTTTCTTTTTGCATCCGAGTCTTGATGCAGTGATTTTATCATTCATCGCTTTCACAGGTACCGCCTATCCACTTCCTAGATGCCACCCCCCAAGAAGAAGCCGCCACACCCCTGCGCCTTGTCCTTGCGTACTCTTTCCCGCCTTCGGGGCCCCCAAATGTGCAGGCCATGCGTGTCCTGGGCCCCGGCGAGCTGAGTCTGGTCCAGTTGAAGGGCCTCATCAAGGTGCGTCTGGATCCTATCACGGCTGCATAATTTTTTCTGTTGGTTTAGTGCAAATGATAATGATGGTCACTGCCTGGTACAGGACGGTGAGAAATACGCGCGTGATATGTTCACTGCCCTCGACGCGAAGCTGCGCGATGAAGATGTGAGGCGGAATCAGAAGGCACGGAAGCGGTTTAACGCGGAGAGATGAACAAGAACCCGTGGACGTGATGGGAAGGGGTGATAGCATTGGGTCGATTGTTAGATAGGGTCATGAGGAGATACGCATTTGCGTTTACACTAATGCAGTCATTGACGGTGGCCATCCAAAAAGATATCATAGAAGACGAAGTATGTGGTGGTGGTGGGACATCGTTATGTGCACTGCTCTGCTTGTAAGTAAGATGTGTATCCAGACCACGGTGATGAACTGTCGTTGCCCGAGGCTTGAGCGCCTGCGCCTCGTCCTTTCTCCCTCGGTCCCGCGCTTCGAGTGCTAACTTTAACGGCTTTCAATTGATATTCCAATGTGGTCTACTGACATACAGTGCGAAGATTAACTTAAACTAGACCTCTATATCCCATTCTCCGAAGTTTCACCTACCGGACCGATCCTCTGTCGTCCATGCTACTTAGTGCCGCTTGCCCCCTTCAGCTCCCACGACACGCTCATGTCATTCCTCCACGTCTCGGGTACCAAGATCGTCGACGATGCGGGGACAGAGGTCGTCCTAAGAGGTGCAGGCCTCGGCGGGTGGATGACGTGAGTCAAATTGTTCGGGTCCTAGAGTTCGGATCTAATCTAATCACATTTGGATCCGTATCAATGCTATGAACCTGTTGCCGCTGGGGTAGAATGGAGAACTTCATCTCGGGTGCGCAGATCTATCTAGACGCTCCTCGGCGTGTTCGCAGATGCACTTGGATGCTCACCTCGATATAGGATATCCCGGTTGCGAATTCCAGATTCGGGAAGCGCTCGCGGAGGTGCTGGGCGAGGAGAAGGCGGGGTACTTCTTCGATAAGGTAACGCTCCACATCGGGTACCATGCTGGCGATACTGACGTGCGGGTGCAAATAGTTTCTGGAACACTTTTTCGGGGAGAAAGATGCGCTGTTCTTCAAGTCCCTAGGGCTTAATTGCATACGCATCGCAATTAATTATCGGCACTTCGAAGGTAGGTATAGCGCCGCGTAATAATGCATGTGGTATCTGGCTCTTATAATAGCGCGTTGCGCGCCGCCTAGACGACCAGAACCCGCGCGTCCTCAAGCCGGATGCATTCAAGCACCTCGACCGCGTTATAGCAACCTGCGCGAAGCATGAGATATATACCGTGATCGACATGCACACCGCGCCTGGAGGGCAAAGCGGCGGGTGGCATGCCGACGCGGGGACGCACCTGGCTAACTTCTGGGTACATAAGGACTTCCAGGACCGGCTAGTGTGGTTATGGGGAGAGATTGCAGCCCATTATAGGGATGATAAGTGGGTGGCGGGGTATAATGTGCTCAATGAGCCGGCGGACCCGCATCCCAGGCATGAAAGGCTAATGGTGTTCTATGACCGTGTCCATGCGGCCATTCGGGAGGTGGATGGGAAGCACATCGTGTTTCTGGACGGGAACACTTTCGCGACGGATTTTACGCGCTTTCCTGACGATGCGGGGGAGAGGTGGGGGAACACGGCGTATGCGATACATGACTATGCCGTGTTTGGGTTTCCGAGTTCCCCAGAAGTGTATGTGGGGAGTGAAGCACAGAAGGAGCGGCTGGAGAAGACGTATAGGAGGAAGAGGGCGTGGATGGACGAGAGGGGGCTTTGTGTGTGGAATGGGGAGTGGGGGCCGGTTTATGCACGGAGGGAGTATGATGGGGAGAGGACAGATGAGATTAATGCGAGGCGGTATATGGTGCTGAAGGACCAGTTGGAGATTTACAAGCAGGTTTGGGTTCTTTGTTTCCAAGGCCGGATGCAGACTGAAGCGGCTGGCGTGATAGGATAAATTGAGCTGGTCGATCTGGCTGTACAAAGACATTGGCTTCCAGGGGATGGTCTATGTCACCCGAGACACACCATACATGCAACACTTCAAGGATTTTCTGGCGAAAAAACATCGCCTTGCGGTCGACGCGTGGGGGAAGGACGACACGGAGGTGAAGCACATTTATGCGCCGATTATACAGTTGATCCGGGAAAATGTCGCGGACGAGGCACACCTGAAACTGTATCCTCCGCTGTGGACCCTGGATGAGCGCGTGACTCGTATTTCAAGGACGATCTTGCTGGCGGAGTATTTGGTTAAGGAGTGGGCCGAAGCCTTCCGTGGGATGGAGGAGCATCAGCTGGAGGAGCTCGCGAGGAGCTTTAGCTTTGATTCTTGTCAGAAGAGAGAGGGGCTGAACAAGGTGCTGACGGACCATGCGTCTGACGTCGCTAGCGGTGGTGCTGTTTGATTCCGGTGTACGCTTTGGAGTGGCTCTTGATAGATCCCGTTTCGAAAGAGATGTCGAGTCTCCAGAACATTGGAAGAATGCAGAAGTTATCATTGTCGCCCACGTTTGAGACTGATTCCGTTCAGTGCACTAGAAATGTGATGGATCCTGTTTCCGTTCAGCATGCTTCTGCAGCCCATGATGGATCCTGTTTCGAAAGATATGTCGTGCTGCCAGATGTTGAACTTGGGAAGATTGTCATTGTGGTGCTAGCTTATAATTAAATCACAGTGGAGATAATTGGAGACCTGATAGAAACGGGGGCAGCGATGGCCATCATCACCCCGTAAGAGGGCTAGCCTAGGCTCGCACCGACGGTGACCGGCGGTTTCACGGTGACAACGAGAACGAATGCGTAGCAACCAAAGCAGCAATTTATACTCCGCCCAGGCGCATCATTGATACTACCTTCCTTTTATGACCATACCCCTGCCGGATATGGGAAACGGAGGGAGGCGCTGCCTCGTTTCAGGTACATCAGCGATCTTACCGGTGGTGGCTCTGCGTACCGCATGAAATTTCCGTAACGTAAGCACCGCGGTTACGGTTGGAGTTTCGCTAAACCGCTTTCATCAGCATCAAGGTTTGGGCCCATTCATATAGTAATCACTACTTCATGACCCGTTCCCCCTCTTTCTTGGGCGCGCCCATTGTGATTCGTGTTGATTTCCGCGGGTTTCTTCCCTCTTCCACCACCTCTTCGTGCGTCGAGTAAATCTCGCTCATCCAGGTGACATAAAACAGTCTGGTTACTGTACCATCGCTCGTTCTCGACTCCCGACTATGTTCAGAAGGCACATCCCCGACCTTGACGTCTTGGACTCACCTATCATCTCCCCGACCGTGCTGAGCGCGACCAACGGGGGGATTCCCGGCAGTGCGATTGCAGAGAGGATATTCAATGACCCCAATGCTTGGGGGACTGTGGATGACGACGAAGAAGAAGGAGAGGAAATTTACGAACAGGATGTCATTCGCTTTGGAGGCATCATGAGCGAAGGCGATCCCATGGCATGGCTTGCGGAAGAGTTTGAGAAGTTCCGCTCAGGTTCCTCACACAGCGCCAGTTCCTCGTCATCTACGAGTGACGACGAAGGTGATAATGACGCCCGCGTTGAGCTGAAGCCTTTCCAGGATAAATATCGATTGACGCCCAAAGATGTTCCGTATAACTGGTCGACAAAATGGGAGGGCGTCAAGCATGAGGGGATGGACGCGCTTCAAAGGCCGATCTCGTTGGCGAGCTTGTTCGATAAAGGCGGGGAGGATTTCAGTAAGGACATCCAGCAACAGCTAAGTCAAATCATGGAGGGCGGCGAAGGAACTCTTTTCAGACCATTCCCTAGCTCACCTCCCAGCTCCTCCGGCTCGACGAGCACCGCGTCAAGTTCAACATCACCACGAAACCTCCAGATCGATATTGGGGTGCCAGGCGAAAACAGCCCGCCTACCCCGATCATTTCCCCTGTGGCGGTGTACTCGGCTTCGACGACGCTCAGCTTCCTCGAGTGGTACGGGATCTATCCTGATTCACCACGGCTCGACAAGAAGGCTTTGAGAAAGTCGTTGCATGTTCTGGCTCTGAGGCAGCAGCAACAACAGCAGCGATCTACGCCACCGATTCTCCAAGCCCCAACACCGCCACAAATACGCTCTTCTCCTTTGACACGACCACAGACTCCTGAAGAGAAGCAGGACACGAAGCCAACGGTTAACCTTGATCCTGCCACCCCCGTCGCTTCAACAAAACCTCTCGTCGTGCGCCGTGCTTCACCAGAAATTGCGCGTCGTCCATCACCAGAAATCACCCGCCGACCTTCACCAGAAGTCGCGCGCCGACCATCACCAGAAAGACCCATCCAATTCACTGATCCTTTCTTACCTAAGCCCCCTTCGCGCAGAGAATCACCCATTCCCCCGCCTGGCCTGTCGCAGCATATGGCAACAACAGAAATTTCCGCCACAGAGCCATCGCTCCCGAAACCCCCCACTGCATCGCTCCCCCCTATCCCACCGCCTTCGTACACATCTTGCCCTTCGCCGAGGACGCGTTCGCGGTCCCCAGCGCACTACCGTGTTTCATCGGAGCAAATTGACGGCAGGAGGACGCCTCCGACGAAGGCGGGGACTGTCACAGTTGAAACACCCATTCGGAGGTTACCTAGCATTCCCGGCACACCTAGTCCTGGGCCTGCGGGTGTGGTGCGGATAGGAACGCCTCCACTCAGCCGAAGCGCGACGGCCCCAACACCGCCAGCGCGCACTAATACACCTCCTTCGCTTCCTTCGACGCCGGAGCCGACACCAAGAGCGCGCTCATCAACACCGTGCGCTGGTATGGCGAGGCCGCTATCGTCTGTGCGGTCTCCGCCTGCAGGCCCACGCAGCCGGTCGATGATCCCGCAACACCGGGGTTCATACAGCGTCAGCTTGAGCTCATCTCCGGACCAAATGGGGGGATGTCTTGCACGAACTCCGTCTGGTCGCTCGACTCAAGTACATAGACCACCGGCACTGCGCTTCGCCAGCCTGGGGAACGTGGATCGAGGGAGGGTGTAAGAGAGCTTCTTGACGATTTCATGAGTGACATTTGCATATAACGTACTTATTCGTTCGATCTGCTGGTTAGCTAGCATCCACATTATTCTTACCCACAGCCCATATTTGCCTTCCCACTCGCAAGAGTCATCCAGTGTATCCATGATATTTATTGTCTGCTCGCACATTAGTTATATTAGCTACTATATCACGCGTGTATTTATCACGCACCCATTCGTTATGACCTGCAATGCATACTATTCGCTGCACCTAAATGCGCTGTGAACTTGTTAGCCAGTATTGTGAGGGCTTGGTGAGGGCAGTTGGTAGTTGGAAAGTCTGGGAGGCGTAGTGAAGCGATATGGTTGGGAGATGGCCACACGTCAGCTATATATTGTGTTTGGTGTTGTCCATCGCATAGCAAATTTTCTATGGAACAAGAACGTTTCTTGACGGAACAACGCGATTCACTGAGACGAGGAAACAAGGCAACTCCATGATAGGGCACACCAGGCAAGGTGGTGGCGCGTTGACGGTCGCTGCATCCCGGTCGGCGTTAAGCGTCATGTGACCATCCATCTTTTTTGCTCTGAACGCGATTACTGCTAGTGCTGCAGCTACTGAATACCGTTCAACACTTTGCTTTCTCCTCTACAAATCTATGGCTCGACTGCGAAAGGAAAAAGGCGGAAAGCGCACCGATTCTACTTCAAAATCTCCTGTGAAGAAAGCAAAAGGCAGCAAGGATGCAGATGCCGTGCTGAAGGAACAGGTCCTGGCTTTCGGAGGCAACCAGGAGGACTTTGATCTAGTCAAAGGTGTTTCTGAGGCTACGATATCATCTGCAACTACCCAGGATGTGTGTATTTTTATCGGTAGTTCTTCATTTTCTGTTCTGATTGTTATACATATAGCCTACACTTTCGAAGGATATTTCCAAGTTTCTTAAAGATTTGACGCAAAATAAACACGAGTCGCTAGACGCAGGGAGGAAAGGCAAGGGAAAAGACAGTTCTGAAACGTCGTCCAAAAAGCAAAAGAAGGAGAAGGCTCAGAAGAATGCGTCGGCAGCATCTTCCTCCGTGACGGCACGGCCGCCCAAGCACGACCCGCAAGACGCAGGGAAGCAAGGAAAAGGAAACGACAACTCTCAAACACCATACAAAAGGCAAAAGAAGGAGCAGGCTCAGAGGGCTGCACCGGAAGCACCGCCCGTCGTAGCACCAGAGCCGCCGAAAGACATCCCCAAGACGCAACTACCCACGAAGGTGACGCTGAATCCCCAATCCCACTTTGTGTTCCCACCAGCTTCGCAGTGGTACGCGTCGATACCGTCCATTAACCGATCAGCAGCGGGACCCGCCCTAACGCCTACACTACTATCCTCCTTGACGTCTCGAGCGGAGGAGCTCCATGCGAAGGACATCCGGACGTTCCAAACATCATCTTCCTCGTCGTCTGAAGCGGGTTTCCTCGCCAAGATTATCCAGTCCGGCACCCTCTCTGACAGACTGAGTGCGCTCACGTTGCTCGTGCAAAGCAGCCCGCTGCATAATATCAGGGCTTTGGAGACGCTTAAGGGGATGGCGGAACGGGGAAAGGGCAAGGGCGGGAGGGAAGAAAGTCTGAAGGCACTGCGGTGTATTGTCGATTGGTGGGTTGGCGGTGGGGCGCCCAACCGGAAACTCAAGTAAGTCTCCCGTCGTCGTAAAATGTTGCTAAATTGATTCCTGTTTTAGATATTTCCGTGATCAGCCTCTTTCGAATATCTCGGTTAGAGACGAGCATTTGCTGGCATGGTACTTTGAGGATTGGTTGAAGAAATATTTCTTCTCGGTATTGCAGATCCTAGAGGTACGTTCTTGCATTCTACCTAATTGCAGCCGGCGTTTATTCTCCCGTGTAGACCCTTTCACTCGATCCATTGCCCTATGTCCGCACGCAAGCATTGAATTTAATATTCACTCTCCTCAAAGACAAGCAGGAACAGGAGCAGAATCTGCTGCGCCTGCTCGTGAATAAACTAGTACGCTCATGTAGTTCTCACCACTTGAATGATTATTAACCCAGGGCACGTACACAGGGAGATACCGAAAAGGCTCTATGCTCTCGCGCCTCATACCACGTCCTGCAAATCGTGCAAGCGCATCCAGCCATGAAATTAGTCATCGTCCGCGAAATCATTTCCCTTGTGCTGCGCCCTCCTGCCCCTCCCCCGACTACCTCTGGCCTACCCGCCGGAACAGGGAAACACATCCGCTTCGCCGACGCGGAGTCCAAGCCAAAGCCCAAGCCAGCACCCCCAGCAGAGAAAAGAGCTGGCAACGCCCACGCGCGGTACTATGCTACGATCACCTTCAATCAGATTGTGCTCACCCATTCGGACCGGGAGGTGGCCCTGAAGCTCATTGACGTGTACTTTGAGATGTTCAAGGAGCTGCTGGGAGAGGAGCATATTGATGAGGGGGATGTTCCTGATGCACCGGGTGAGGCGGAGAAGGGGGAGGTAAAGGTGGATAAGGGCGGGAGGGTGAGAGATAATGGGAAGAAAGGGAAGGGAAAAGGGAAGGGTATCGAGGTGAAGGGAGCCGCTGGGTTCACGGAAGTGGAGGATGCACAATCGCGCCTTATATCTGCGATCCTTACTGGAGTCAATCGCGCTTTGCCTTTCTCTAAAATTGACGCTGGGGATGCTGGGTAAATTTCGCACTTCCATTCACTTAGTGCTGATCACTAACACCCCTTCCAGTATCAACAAGCACATAGATACCCTCTTCCTGATCACGCACACGTCGACTTTCAACATCTCCCTCCAGGCGCTAGTTTTAATCCAGCACATAACCGTTTCTCTCGCCTCCTCGTCGTCCGCATCTTCATCATCGACGTCGAAGTCGATAACGGAACGCTACTACCGTACGCTGTACGCGTCGCTGCATGATCCGCGACTGGCGACATCGTCGAAACAAGCTATGTACCTGAATCTTCTGTTCAAGTCTATTAAGGCGGACGCTGGCAATGCTGATGGTGAGAGGGTGAAAGCTCTGATACGGCGGTTTGTGCAGGTGCTCGTCAGTGGTGGGAATGGAGCTACCGAATTTGTTGCTGGAGGGCTTTTCTTGCTCGGAGAGGTTTGTGCTTCCCTTCACGCGTCATTTTGTTTGTCTAATTGCCTTCTTCCTCAGCTCTTCAGCAGTATTCCTGGTTTGAGACAGATGATAAATCAAGGACCGAAAGAAGACGTGGAGGCTTATGACGCTCGCAAGCGAGATCCTCAATACGCACATGCATCCTCGTCGCCTTTATGGGAATTGGTTAGGATTATCTTTTTCATTTGAACATTTCTCAAATCTAACTCTGTTTCATTTGACAGACGCCTCTCCTTCACCACTACCATCCTGCTGTATCACTTCACGCACGACAAATCCTCACATCTCAGCCCTTAACAGCAAGCGCCGACCTCTCTCAAAATACTCTATCTCACTTCCTCGATCGATTCGTGTACAAGAACCCTAAAAAGCTGAAAGCGAGCGAGAATGGCCCGACACACGGGAAGGGTGCAAGCGCGATGCAGCCTGCTGCGAGTGGGGTTGAGGGCGTGAAACTGATGAAAGGGGAGGTGGAGAGTACCAGGGTCAACGAAGCAGCTTTCCTAAGGAAGAAGGCGGAGGATGTGCCAGTGGATCAGGTTCGTATTTCTTATTTCGTTGCGGTCATGGCACTAACGTAGTGTTTGTGTTCAGCTGTTCTTCCACAAGTACTTCTCGCAGAAGTCCGAGAGGGAGAAGGCCAGGTCTTCTAAGACTGGGAAACGGAAAGGGGAGGAGTCCAGTGACGAAGAGCAGGAGGAAGGTGAGGAGGAGGAAGAGGAGGAAGAGGCAGGGGAGTTTATGGGCATCGAGAAGAGTGATAGTGAGGCTAAAGTCGATGAGGAGGAGGACAGTGATGAAGATGAGGGTGAAATCTGGAAGGTAAATGCCGAGCTGCTTTACTCTATTCAAGTCATCTAATTGTTTCCTCAACAGGCTATGCAAGCGACCATGCCCAAGGCTGTGGGTGAGGACGACGATCTCATGGAAGATGACAGTGACGAGGACGAAATACCATCTGATCTCGACGATGACAGCGAAGATGAAGACATCGTCGAAGAGGACGACGAGGACGCCCTCTCGCTCGTGGAAGGGTCGGACAATGAGGACCTAATATCCCTCGACGGCGACATACCCGATGGTCTTATCGACTACGACGGTTCTGATGCCGAGGACGAAGCTGGTGCTGATGAGGAGTGGGGTGGGATCGAGGAAGGTGGTGCTGGTAAGAAGCGTAAACGGGAGGAAACGAGAGGCGAAAAGCGAAAGAAGCTGCGCTCGCTGCCGACGTTCGCAAGTTACGAGGACTACGCAAAGATGATCGAGGATGGTCCGGAGGACGACATATGATCCTCTTTGTTGGATATCAGAGATACCTATCATTTATGTCCATATTATCTGTCTGCATATCGGAGAGTCCTCGTGTGTACTCCAGTGGAAATGATGCTATAATTCACAAATGACGAAGAAATAAAAACATTTCACGACGAATAGCGTGTAAGCTAGCTACATATTGGCGTAAGATCTAGTTCTAGAGTATTTCGGAAGCCCTTGAAATTCGTCACTGACGATGCGATGAGCCAATCATCGGCAAGCAAAAAATATTGAAGAACTTACCCCGCTTCCAAAGGCCTCTACATGCAATGTGACTGTCGGCCCGCCTCGTAGGACATCCACTGGACGAGGAGCACGAATGGCTGTTCTCGTTGCACTCGCTAAGGCACGAGTGCCACAAACTGAGCATTCCTCTTATCAGCAATGATCATCAGGAGGAAACTATGAACTCCACGCACCATTGATAGAGATTGCTCCAGAGGAGCTCGCAATCTCCTGCTTGATGAGATTTTGTAGGTCTGGTCTGCCCTGCTGCACTCGCACGAAGGGCGATTCGAGGATCTTGGGATCTGACGCGCTGCTTGGAGCCTTTCCTTCCGTATCATTCTCGCTTACGCTGTCGTCCTCCCAGACTTGAGTGTCATCGCCAGAAGTTGTGATAAATAGCTGCACGTCCACCGCAACGGTGGATGGTACACCTTGTAAGGCGGGTGAGAGAGAGTCGGCGATCCATTGGACGTGACCTGTCAGCTCGTTAAATGGAAATATTTAAGCCAAATGTTGAAAGGACCTACTTGCTTCTCGGATGGCCCAGATGAACACGATTTTCTGGCATTGAGGCTGATCTCTTTTTGAACGACTATGCAAGAGGTCAAGATATTGAGAAAAGTAGAGCTGGATATTGCTTGCCTCAGAAGATCCAGGAACAACGGGAGTGTAAATGCTACACCAGAACCACCTGTAAAATATTAGAAAGGTAGTTAGATATCGGTATGACCCACTTACCAGCAATCAGAATCACGGTTTGATATCCAATCAACAAGGGAGGTGAACTGTACGGTCCATTCAAAAAGACTTTGAACGACCGGTCACTGGAAGCCTTGTTAAGCAATCGTTGAGTAAACCCATCCCGGACACGGACGAGGAAAACTAGCTGATTTTCCGATTGGCCCTCATGCTCACTGATGGTGGAAATGGTGAAAGGATGGGATTCAAATGGAAACGTCGACACCTCGGGAAAGGAGAGGTAGGCACTTTGTCCGGGGAGCCAGTTGAAGCGGCTGGATCGATTTAATGTTATGCGCAGGAACTGGGGAGAAAGCACGTCGACGGTAGCGTCAAGCGCCTTTGAGTTTGGGGATTTGGGCTTGAAGTAGCCGAAGTTGAAGAGGACGATTCGGACAAGACGAATAAAGCGGTCGAGACCCCAGACTATGAATGATGGCCAGGCTCCATAGTAAGTCAGACTATTGAACGTGATTAGAATTACGAAAGATAAGGCAAGTTTATAGAACGCACCTTCTTCCAGTCAAATGGAAATAGATGCTGAGCAGAAAGACGCTAATGTGTAAAATTAGTTGGAGATGAAGGTTTAGGAGAAAGTAAAAAATACACACAAGACCAACAGGAAGTGAATCATCAAAAAAACTTCATAGCTCCGTTCTCTGATGGGTCGGATGGTCGTGAAGCACAGAACGGTCAACGAGCTAGCGGCGAGGAAGCCACACTGGACCCATCGATTGACGATAGCCTCATCATCAACTAAGCTGTATACCTATTGTGAATCAATATGAAGGGTTATATGCCGATCATACGCACCCTACCACAAGCTGTGTTTTTAGTATGTTGTCAGTGATGTGATAGTTGCAACGGGGGTAAAGTACGTACCCGCCCAGCACCATGAATCCATACAAGCACGCACAGAACTCGCGCGGACATGCGATGCAGGTAATTGATCTGTGTACGATTATGAGTGATTGGCACGTGTGACTAAGGCGGGGGCGCACCTTGTCGTAGCTGACTCCGGTGAGCACTGCAGATAGAATTAGATTAGAATCATAATGCTGATGGGATTATGATCGGGACGCACGAGAGAATATGTTATTTCGCATTCCGAGGGCGGTCATAATTGGGAGCTGCGAGGCAGCCATGGTGGCCGCTCTGTTGGCGTAGTAGTGCGGCTCGACAATGATCCCTGTAGTTGTAGTGGCTAGAACATGCATGAGATCTGGAGTGGCTGTGTAGAAGAAAAAAATAGCGAACTGTTTATCAGTGTCCAGGTGAAGAGCACCCCGATGTAGGCCGCAGTCAAAAAGACCTCGGTGAGATTAAGGGTGTACGAAGATCCAATGGGGACTTCCCATCTGAAGGCGAGGGCACGGAAAGTGTCCGAAATAGCGAGAGGAATTCTCCGCAGCGACACTTTTGAGCGGGGCTGAGAGGGTAGCAGAGCACGCCGCCGTGTTGCATATTTGTAAATCAAAGACACAAAATGACAGAGGGAAATGAGCACGATGAAGCTGGCCAGAAGGTAGAGGGCCTGCTTCGGGTAAGAGAAGAACCGCGCTATCCGAATAGCTTTGTCTGGATCGACAGCAGCAGCTACGACTGCGTCGCTCTCAGGCAGCGAGCGAGCGACGGCAGGGAGAATGCGTACGTGCGTGAAGATCATGACTGGAGAGAAAATTCCAGGCGGGTGCAGATAAATTGCCCTACATACGAAAGGCTTTATGGATCGCCGCCGCAAAGGGTTGGGAATCTGGGGTATATATTGAGAAAGCCAGCAGGCAGTTTTCGAGGTTCCGACGGAAGGAAAGAAGGCAAAAGGAAGGAAATGCTACACCCGTTCGTGCTGAGGGTTTCGTTAGTACATACGAAACGGGAGGGCATGTCTTATCTGATAATGTGGAAGTTAAAAATGGATGAATGCATCAGACTTGGATTGGATGTATTATCTCACGGGAAGATGAAATGTTGAGAAATTCGCTGGGAATCCGAGGAGTTGCGGCGTTATCTGATAAAATTTATCAGATTGGAGTGGCATCTTATCGGCATGGACTGTGAAAGAACATGGGATTGGTGAATGTTGAAGATATCTTGGTGATATGGAAGGCAGTATGCGACAAATAGTAGCACGGACGCGTGGACTATCCTCACAAGACTTGCACCAGATGATTCTAAACGATCATTGTCGATATCAGTAAACTAGGGGTGCATTGAACACGTCAATGAAATGACGGACCATTCCAACTTAGCTCGAAGCCTATGGAGACAAGTCGGAAGTGTCAACCTATGTAACGGTCGTTAGGGTCAGTCAAACGGCAAGCAGTATGTATTAGGTTGGATCGAGTACGCGTCACGGAGGTTGAACCAATCAGCGGTGCCTTTTCCGGCAGGGATGTGGATAGAGGCTTGTACGCACCTTGTACGCAATCTGTGACCGCAACTGATATCTTTCGACTAAGACCTCTTCAGCACAAGAAAAGTCATGAAGCGGGAAAGCGAGGATAATCTTTTTTTTTTATTAACTGAGGACTACATCCCTCCTGAAGCTTGAAGCCTGAAGACCTGACCTCCAAAGAGGATCAGCATCTCCGTGAACGGAATAATTCCACAAGAACGACCTCAGAAAGCGGGTGCCTATATTTAGAGGAATGGAAATTAGCGTAATCCGGGGTGTACTTATATATCCACGTACTGGTACTCGTTTAGCACGAGGCAGTATGCACCCTTGACCTCACTGCTGTCCGGATCTTCAGAAAGGGGAGACAAGTCAAGCTTCGTCGTCACTGATCATGTTATTATGAGCGTCCGTTATCTACGGACACTGGAAGGTGGCGCTCGCAATAGCTGGCATGTGAGCGCTAGTATCTTGAGGCGCTTCGCATCTGTATCTTGGATAAGTGACACGTTCCATTGGGTTGCATATCGTCGACGTCGGTTGAAGAGATTGTCGCGTGTTGCTGAATTTGATTTGTGCCCAGTTTGTACCTCTCGGCACGTGGCGGAACGGAGTTTCCAAAAATACAATGCTTTAGACTTTACCGCTGCGGTCCTCGACTCGGATGTCGCTGGATGAACTCAGGACGTACTGCATCACTTGACCGTCCCAGCTGAAGCTTCGCTACATAGTTTACAGTCTGCTTGCTTTATCCTATACTCTCTGCGTGCTTATGTAAGGCCCGCAACACTCGAATCTGTACCACCCTCGATCCAAGGCGTCCATCATTCTGCAACGCGTCCTCGCGCCCCTCTCTATCTCCTTTCCGCTTCAGAAGCCCTCTACCGCGTCACTCACGCGGGTTCGATAACATTGGAGCTACCTCTTACAAACGCGCCTATTGACATATCCATCACAGCCATATGAATTTCCCTTAGATAACACTCTTGGTCCGCACCTCCCCTCGGCTCGGATCTCAGATTGGCTCCTACTTAAATACCCTTCCCTCTTACTGCACGCTAGAGATCCGCAACTGCACGTAAGCATGGTCAGGCCGTCATCCATCCGGCGTGCTCACGATGCAGCGCGACGTTGTTTGACTATTGGGATCCGGTATGTCACCATGCAATGCGATGTGTGTATGTTGTTGTTCATCCCCCTTCAGTCGAGAGGACCCGGAAAGAATATGGGAGAGGCGTGCGCCTCTAACACCGCAAGCCGTTTATGATCTGGTGCGAACCCAAGGCGTCGAGGTCGACATTGAGCCTTGTGAACGACGGGTTTTCCCTATCAGCGATTATGTTAAGGTCTGTTATCTTTTTCTTGCCCACTACGTCTCTACGACCTTCGAGCAGTTCCACGCCGCGGCGGACCTGGGTTGAACAGTCTATGGGACCTTCGCAGCCTTTGCACAAGCCGGAAGTCTGTAGCCCCCACGCATATGTGTCAGGCATTTCGCCTCTGTATGGCATACTGTCCTTCCGCTATAATTAACCTTTCTTGTTCATTTAGGCCGGGGCCAGGGTTGCAAATAATATGGAACGGGCCCACATTATCCTTGGAATTAAGGAGACGCCCCTCAAGGAACTGTGTACCGATCCAATCCAGAAACCCGGCAGTGTAAATCCAAACGAGAAGATCCCCCGTACACACCTCATGTTTTCGCACACGACGAAAGGGCAGACATATAATATGCCTCTGCTGGCCCAATTCGCGGTATCCCAGTTCAAGGAGCAGGCGCCCCGCCTCATCGACTACGAGTATCTGGTTAATGAGAAAACTGGGAAGCGTTCAGTTGGATTTGGTTGGTTTGCGGGCGGTATGTGTTATTCTCATACCTATCAAGCGGAAGGGGCTCAGTGTTTTTGGATGTATACAGTTGCTGGCGTGCTGGAATCCCTATCTGCCATGGCACACTCCCACCTTGAAATAGGGATAGCCTCGCCTTTCCTTGTAAGTTAAGCTGCTGATGTTCACCTCCCCTGCGTTTGACGTAATTTTATTTCAGTACACTCCTCGGCCACATTCCCTGCCCTCCTTGGATCGCCTCCGCGCATCACTGCGTGACGTCGGTCATATGATTTCCCAACAGGGAACGCCGGAACGACTTGGCCCTTTCGTTATTGGCTTAACTGGGTAAGTGGCTTGTACTAGATAGTAGTTTCTCCTCATCCTCACTCTAATGCAGCACCGGCAAGGTCGCCGATGGATGTCTCTCCATGCTGGAGGAGCTTCCTACACAAACCGTTAAAGTTGCAGAGTTGGAATCGATCGTGAAAAACCCAAGTATGTTTTTTCTACTTTGCAGTCGAATTTTTGTGAATGCTCTTTGAATAGACACCGATCTTCGAAAGGTAATAGTTTGGCATGCTTCCCGTAAAGCCCCATTCCATTTCTGATGACGTATAGATATATCTCGTACACGCGAAACCGGAGGACTATTTTGTAGGCTTGGATTTGCAGAAATACCAAAGAGAACATTATTACAAGTCTCCTCAGTCTTACAAGTCGACATTCTGCAATAATGTAACTTTGGCGCTTTTTGTATTGATCCAACTGCCTTCTTACTTCTATTCTCTGGACAGATTGCACCCTACCTCACTCTATTCCTTAATGGCACCGGGTGGTCGCCTTCATACCCACGGCTAATGAGCAATGACCAACTTACAATTGCTCTTGAGAAAGCTCAGGCGCTAGGAGGTGCTCGATTTACGAATATAGGAGATATCAGCTGTGATGTGGAGGTTTGTTGATAGTCTTAACGACACTTAACTCTACTAATCCACGCGAACTGGATATCTAGGGAGGTCTGGAGTTCCTCACAAAGGCGACCACGCTGTCTTCGCCATTCTACAAGACACGCCCGTCTAATCTTCCTGCCCATTTACCGTCAGTGCAAATGATGTCTGTCGATATCCTCCCAGCCTCGATTCCATACGACGCATCCCTTCATTTTTCCGAATCGCTCATGCCGTACCTGCAAAGTCTTATTCGTTCGCAACTCAGCGGCGAAACCGACAGCTATACGAAGGCTTTGGAGAACGCTACGGTCGCTGCGAACGGCGTGCTTGCCAAGAAGCATTCATGGCTAAAAAGCGAGATGCGAAAGGTCTATGTCCCTGATCTCAAAGTTCGGGAGCCAGATGTAATAAGCACTGTGAAGGCCACTGAGACGCCTAAGACACCCAATGTCCCCAAGACGTCGACACTGTTTTCGTCTGTCGTGACGAATATTTTGTTGCTTGGAAGTGGCATGGTTGCTGGGCCTGCAGTGGACACTCTTGCTGCGCGACCCAGTGTTCGACTTGTCATTGGTAAGCATGAAGCCTTCTGTCGACATCTATGGTTGATAAACCGCCATTGAATTTTAGCAAGCGATTCACTTTCGGAAATGAAGGCACTTACCCGCGACCACCCAAATGTAGAATGCCGAGTACTCGATGTGTCTGATGATACTGCATGCCGCCACCTCATCGCACAGTCAGACGTTGTAATCAGGTATGTGGGTGCCCGTGTCGTTCTATATAAGGCGTTGACATGTATATAACCTGCAGTCTTCTACCTGTCAATTTCCATGCTAAGATCGCACAACTGTGCATTGAACGCCAGGTACATCTGGTCACTGCCTCATACATATCGGACGAGATGAGAAATCTCGACAATGCGTAGGTATTTTCTCTTAAAATTAATCTTTTATCACCGCTCATAGATGTTTCTTAGAGCAAAGGATGCTGGCGTTGTTCTTCTGAATGAAATAGGCCTTGATCCAGGGATTGATCACTGCTCCTCTGTGGAGTTATTGGAGCGATTAAGGTCGGAGAATAAAGAAATTCGCTCGTTCATCTCTTTTTGCGGTGGTCTTCCGGCTCCAGAAGTTCATGCCGGCCCCTTGGGATATAAGTTTAGCTGGAGGCCAGCTGGTGTCCTAGCGGCTGCTTTGAACGGGGCTTTGTACAAACTTGATAATACGGTACGTACATCACCGGTTAAGTGGGATAGGATTGTCTCATATATCTCTTATTCGATCGCAGACTCGGGATGTGGCCCCAGAAGATCTTCTGAAGTCCTATTTCAGCGATGTGCCAGTAACGGATGAATTTAAATTGGAAGGCCTACCGAATCGCAATAGTGTCAGCTACGCTCCTACATATTCCCTCAATGCCACGAAAATTAGGACTCTCCTCCGTGGCACTCTGAGGCAAGTTACCCCTGCGTCTATCGCTGCACATTAGCTCATCTTATCTTTCCAGATATCCTGGTTTCGCTAGGTTGATGCAATCGTTTAAATCCATAGGGCTTCTTGAGAACGAGAAAAAGATATACGTCAACAGCTGGTCTTCCTTCATCCCGCAAGTGGTCACCTCTTACTTCAGCGGCTCTAAGCCCGAGGGGGAAGTGCTCAGCGCAGATGATACCTTTAAGCTCATGATACGTGCCATGGACAAGAATGACATCGGGCCTCTCCGAGATGCCTTGGAGAGCTTAGGACTGCTGCCGAGGCCCCGCTGGTTCCCTCCAGTTTCCCTACCGCCGCTCCCAGATGAGCCAATGACGCCCCTCGAGTTATTCGCATATGTGCTGTCCAAGAAGCTCAGGTACGAGCCTGGCGAGCGCGACATGGTCGTCCTCCAGCATGAGATCATTGCGCAGGCCCAGGACAACCCCAATGCGCCCGAGGAGATCTACCGCTCCTCGCTGATCGCATACGGGACGCCTCGTGCGTCTGCTATGGCGCGCACTGTGGGGATCCCGGTGGCCATTGCTGCACTGGCGGTAGCTGATGGCCAGGTCGCGATGCGCGGCGTCGTTGGGCCTACGGATCCTAGCGTGTACAGGCCTGTGCTGCAGGGTCTGGAGGAAGTTGGGCTGGGTATGGTGGAGGAGAAGTGGACGCAGGAGAGGGCGAAGGATACGATTGAGCATGGAATCTTGGCTGGGATTAGGGAGGTGGAGGTGAAGGAGCGGACGGAAAAGATAATGGAGAGGAAGGCAGGGAAGGAGGCAGCGAAGAAGGCAAATAAGTTGGCTCGTAGGTTATAATTCGCAAGTAGGAAGTCGGGCAGCGTGTAATAATAGTATACAGTTGTGTGTAATTGTAATTTAACATCTTTCCAACATGCGCACTTGAGTATCGATAACGCTGGGCGTGATATCTGTCGATGACCTTACTATTTGCCGGAAGGCTTTCAATATGTGGAGCTGCGAATCCTCGAGGAGATGTGGAAGGGGAAGAAAAAGCAAAGGTTGTATGTGCTGAGAATTAAGCCGTCTGGATCATTGAAATTGCCAGTAGTGATGACCACTCCACGATAAAAAGGAGCAGTGCGCTTGCAAACACGAAACCAGGTAAATTATAGCATACAGCTCTAGGGGTATATAATATACAAAGCATCCATCCATCCACTCCAACCAACTCATACATATATCCAAAAATCCCCCCATCCTTCTCAGCCATCCCCACCATCCGGCGGCCTGCGCTCCGCCGGCACCTGGTTGTACCGTATCGAGTAGCGTGGGATCGCGGCGAGGTACATGCCCGTGAGGACGCAGTAGAGGAGGCGGAGGGGGTTGTAGTGCCGTGCGAGGCGAGACCAGAGCAGGACTGCGGGGATGAGGAGGGAGGGTTAGTTGGGGACCGAGTGAGGGGAGAGGAAGGGGGGAAGGGAGGCGCACTGTATTGGAAGAAGATGGAGGAGAGGGGGACAGGTTGGTTCTGCGTGCGTAGGTAGGGGGGTCAGTGGTATAGTGGAAGTAGGGAGAAGGAGGAATGGACTAACTTTGATGATGAGCATTGGGTATGTGGTCTCTGTCGATTTTGTCGCCAGAAAGTATATCCCGCCTATATAAAACCGATACATCCTATCAGCCTCTATTCAATCACTTCAGAGGGAAAAAAACCGTACCAGGGAGTCGCCACGGGTCCTTCACGCGGAGGACGAGGGCAAATAACGGAAAATGGTTCATGAAGGCGAGGAAGGTGTCCATGCCCGCCTGGAGGAGAAGCGTCGCGAGACGGAGCTGTGGAGGCAGTAGGGCATGTTCAGAAGGAGAGAGTAGAGGAAAAGAGGAGGGGATGGTAGGGGAAGGGAGAAAAAGGGACTGACGATAGCAAAAAGTGCATAATACACGAGCACAGTGGGGAAGAGGAATGCGAGGAGCGTGAAGAGAATGGTGCCGAAGAGGAGCTGGTCGATCTCGTACTCCCAGGAGTCGGTGCGGTTGCGCAGGACGTTGTAGCGTTTACCTAGGGGGAGTGAATAAAATGAGCACTCTCACTTCCAAGACAAACATAAAGGTGGGGAAAGAAGAAATACATACCGCGGAACAAATTCCACAATGACCCCGCCGTGACCAGCAGCCGCCGGTACACTGCGCCGGAGATGGCGTAGCACACGAAGATGTGCGCCGCAAGGAGGGCGAGCACGTCCATGAGGAGGGAGAGGCCCATCGTGGCGCCCATGTAGCAGCTCGTCATGCCGATGAAGGAGATGAGGGAGGCAGTGAGGAGAGGGGTGGGAGTGAGGAGGTGCAGGACGCCTGTTGAAGGGAAAGGGGGTTAGTTGGGTGCGGTTCTAACAGGGATGAAAATGAGTGGGAAGGCGGGGACGGGAAGGGGGAGGGAGAAGGAAGGACACACTTACGCCCCCACATATTGATCAGGTCGATGAACGTGTGCGAGTAGAACCAGCTCAGCTCGGTGTTGAGCTTTAGCCCGGCCGGCCAGGAGTCAAGCCAGAGGAGGACCCATTGGAGTTCTTTGATTAGGAGTTTCTGGATGGGAGGTTAGACCAGATGAAAACCAGGGAGGCAGAGTAGAAAGAGGTCGGGGAAGGGGGCAGAGAGAGAGGGAATGAGTGAGGATGAGGTAGGAAGCAGGAGACCTACCTCGATGGTATAGTTCACATACGCAGCGAGAACGAGGTTGTTCTCGCACAGGAACGTCCCAAACGCGATGCCGATGGTGATGTCGTTCAGAATGAGCCAGACGGTATTGAAGAAACTTGCACATCATCAGATGGCGGAATGGCTTAAGCAACAGACAGATGGGAGCAAAACGTACTTGGTGTAGCGGGCAGAGTAGGACGTGGTATCCTCCGTGCTGCGATGCCGCAGCGTCTCCACCTCCGAGACGAAGAAGCTCGCCTGCTCCGCGCGGACGTCCAGCTGCTGTACTACACACCAGTAATTCGATAGGTCGGTTATAACAGAGCGATAGGAGGGCTATGGGACACGCACTAGTCGCAGAAGTATCTTTCAGCCGTAGATCTGTCCAGGGGAGCGGGATGTTGCCCACGGTGGCGAGGCAGCGTGAGGCGAGGGTGATGGGGGTGGAGAGGATGATGCTAAGCGCGCCGATGGAGAGGAGGGCGGAGGCGGTGGCGGGGAGGAGCTTGCCGTGGCTTGTGGTGTCGCTAATCATGGTTTCGAGGAGTTTGGCGGAGTTGAACTGGGGCAGGCATGAGCATTGGAAATGGGATGATGAGGGGAATAGGAATTGGGGAAGGGAAAGCACACCTGGGTTATCGAGACGTCGTTGATCCCCTGCGCATCCTGCGGTCGTTGGGGAATGGTAAAATCGTGCGCGGCGAGGTCGGCGTACATGGAGCTCGCGCGCTGGGCGGCCTGTAACTGCTGCACGTCGAGCTGGAGCTTACGCAGCGAGTAGAAGCGTAGGGTGTCGGGGGAGTGCCGGTGGTAATAGATGACCGTGTAGCCCGTTCTTCATGACCAGTCAGATGGACCGTGAAGGAGTTATTCAACGGTGGAACGCACATGGGTATGGAGAGCTGCAGTGTTGGGGGCCGTGGCTTCGCTCCGCGGCGGGCGTCCTCGAAGGAGCATTTGCCGAGAATTGTCGGCTCGCCGCCACAGGAGCGGCAGAGGGTATCCCAGCGCGGGGAGGCATCGCGCACGGCGCGCAGCGCGGCGTCGGCGGCGTCGTGCTGTCACCGGGGTTAGCGGGAGGTCGCACAGAGGGGGGAAGAGGGCACTCACGGTGGCAACGTCGAGGACGCCGGCGATGCAGATGACGGGGTTCGTCCAGCCGTAGCAGAAGCCGTCATGGAGGACGTCGGCGGGCCAGAAGACCGTCGGGATAGACTCCCCGGACATGGTGGTCGCGTATGACGGGGAAACGCCCACGTGACGGGTGCATTTCTGTTCTCGACGTCAACGACTAAAACGAGCTATTCAACTTATTCTCGTTCTGTTCTATACCACTCTCGCTATACCTTCCACGGCCTTCATATCCAGCGCTCGCTCGTTCCCAACGGTGAACCATGGACTCGTCGTACCAAGCCACCCAGTCTGCAACACCCTCCCGCAGACCAGACCTCAAGCGCAAGCTCGTCGTCGTCGGAGACGGTGCGCCTTTCCCTTCTCCTTCTAACACTATCTCACCCCTTCCTTGAAGGCGGCTGCGGCAAAACCTGCCTCCTCATCGTCTACGCCGAGAACCGTTTCCCCGAGGTGAGTCCACCCTTCCCCCCTCTCCCTGCCCCGCGCAAGCAGCTTATTATCAGCCGTGAGCCCTAGGCGTACATCCCCACCGTCTTCGAGAACTATGTCACGCAGGTCCACTTCGACGGCAAGGAGATCGAGCTCGCGCTCTGGGACACCGCCGGGCAGGAGGAGTACGACCGCCTCCGCCCCCTCAGTTACCCCGAGAGCGATGTGATTCTGATTGTATTCTCCGTGGACTTTCCGACGAGTTTGGCAAATGTGCAGGATAAGGTACGTTGGCGGAGCGTGTCTCTCAGCCCTTTGTGGTTTGTGGCTGAAGTTAGGCTACTGCCAGTGGTACCCCGAGGTGGCGCATTTCTGCGAAGGTACGCCCCTCATCCTCGTCGCCACGAAGACCGACCTGCGGAAGGACGAGCAGACGCAGCGCATGCTCGGCGCGCAGGGCACCGCACCCGTCACCCCCGCCCAGGGCGGCGCCGTTGCGAAGGAGATTGGCGCGAAGTATATCGAGTGCTCGGCGAAGACGGGCACGGGCGTGCAGGAAGTGTTTGGCCTAGCGCTGAGGGAGAGCTTGAAGGGACGGTGGGGGAAGATTGTCAAGCAGAGGCGATGTGTGATTATTTAGGGAGAGGTGGGTTGCTCGTGGCTATCACTAGGAGGGGGAGGTGCCCTCGGCTTTTGCTGTGAAGGCTGCCCTTGCTAGGGGAAATACCCTTTGCGAGCGGCGACTTCGAGCGTACGACAGGCGGGGACTATAGCTGGCATATATACTCTCATTTTTTTTTCTTCTCTACTAACTATACCTACAGTGCATTGATTCCTTTTCCTTCTTACATACATATACATGTTGTACCACCAGCAACGCAGATCGTCCATGGGCTCTAGAAAACCTTGCGTGCTCTCTCCTTTTGACATACTTCCACTTCATGGGCATTGTTCCCGGGTATAGCTTCACTTCTCACCTTGCTCTGTCATTATGGCCTCCGCTCGGTCGTCAAATAGTGTTTCGGCAGCCATTCTGGTGCCTCGTAGGTCTTGCCCTTAAGCTCGGCTGCGACCATGCCCGCGACGACTTCGGCGCTATGGGGGAGTTTTGTGAGTGTACGGCCCCAGACTTTAGGAAGGAATGGCGAGAATGGAAGGAAAGAGAGATGAACGGCCATGGAAGGAGAGACGAAAGAAAAGGAATGGGAAAGGGGAGATGGAGGGATTGGTCTAGGAATAAGGGAAGGTGACAAGGGTGGATAATGGACAGACACAATGAGCGGGGAGCTGGAATCGAGCACATGGGGAGAAGAGGTGCAATCTAATTGACGAGGAAGGAGGGATGAAAGGAATGGATGGGGACGCAAGATGAAATCGAACGGGAACGAGAGACAAAATCGAGCGAGGAACGGAGCATAAAGTCGAGCGGGGACAAGAGATGAAATCGAACAGGGAATGATAGAAGCAAGAAAGAAACGAAATCACAGGCAATGAAACTAACAAAACGAAAGACGCACCACGCAAACGCGCGGGGCATACCGTGCCCCGTATACCCTGCTGCGATGTATTGCCCTGCAAACCTGGTCGAGCCCGTATTGTCAAGTGGAAGGACGGGGCCAACCTTGGAGGCGTGTAAAGATCGCAAACAGAGGGAAGACAGAGGGAGATGGACGTACGAATGGATCATGACTCTTCGTGTATCCCATAATCCCCGTCTACCAAATCAATGTCAGTTCTAGAATGCAATCTCTAAAGGAAAAATCACGCACCCATTCCATCTCCGGCTCCCGCCCCTCTTCAAACCGCCCGGGAAAGAGGCCGGGCAGAAAGTCTCTGAGCGCGCGAGACACGTTCGCATTGAGGTCCGCGTCGTTTGTAGTGCCGTACTCGAAGTGCGGCACGGTGGACTCGCGCCCGCCGCCGAGGATTATTAGGGGGTGCGCGGAGTCGTCCTTCTCATCGCTGAGCGGCTTCTGCGCCCCTTCTTCGGACAGTACATCCTGTGGAGTAGATGAAGACACCCTATCGGACCCGTTAAGCGGGCGCGGGAACCAGTACTCGAACCCGTCGTTTCCGTCCCACGACGATTTCCCGATCTGGGATGAGGGGGCGGCGGCGCGCAAGGCGATGATCTGTCCGCGTGTGGGGACGATGCCGGCGGGGCCGGCGAGGTGTGGGAGGAGGTAGGAGGCGTAGGCGTTGGTGGCGTGGATGACGGAGGTGCAGCTGATGGGGCCGCGCGGGGTACCGAGGGTCCATCGACGGGTGGAGGAGGGGTCAGGGATAGGCGTGATGTATGTCACGGGCGTGTGCGTGTGCAGGGTGAGCTCGAAGGAGTCGGGGGCGAGGGAGCGGGAGGGGCCAAAGAGATGCGAGACAAATTTGAGAGGCCAGAGGTTATGGCCAGTGAATGTCACGCCGGGGAAGGAGGCACCGTATGTCTGTATCTCGCGAGAGAGATGTCAGTTACCTGCACGCAAAGGAGAAAAGGAGTCGATACAAACCTCCTCCATCTCCTCTTTTGAAATCCACCGCACAGCATTCTTCTCCAGGTCCATCCCAGCCTTTAAAGCAGCCGCATAATCCTTCCTCGCTGCCGTCTCCTCCTCCGGCGTGACGAATACTGTCGTGTGCCCCCCGCTGACCAGGTCAACTTGGGATTGCAGGCCCGCATCCTCGATGATACGCACGATCTCGCGGGAGGTGTAGTTCTCTAATTCGTAGGACTTGATGGCTTGTGTGGTGTTGTAACGAGAGGCGCGGGAGGCAAAGTCGTGGAAGACGAAGGGGGTGAGGTGCCCACCGTTCCGGCCTGAGAAGGTTAAGTGGGGTTATACGTTAGGCAAGCGAGAGTAAGTACCTGTGGCTCCTGAGCCTGCGACGCGTCAATAAAAAAAAGTGGGATGAAAGCACGGGGAGTACTCACAGAAATCGCGTGCCTCAAGAATGGCTACTTTCACCTTCTTCCCCTTCCTCTCCGCCTCGCTAAACTGTTGCGCCAAATGCCACGCCGCGCTCACCCCTGTAATCCCGCTCCCCACAATACAAACATCCGGATCCTGCGTGAGCTCCCCCGTGCTGCCCTCCCTGGCACGCGGGTTCGCATGGGGGGAGGAGTCCGTCCAGAACGAGCGGGTGGGGTTAGGCACGGGGAGGGAGGCTTGGAGAGGGGGAAGGGAGGAGAAGGCGTCCTCGGAGGGAACGAGCTGGTGCAGTGGGACAGAGAGGGTAGAAGGCATAAGGAGGAAGAGGGGGAGGAGGGAGGGGAGCATGGCGGTTACTAACTAGCGCCGGGGTAGGGAAGAAGGTAATTGGGGGACGGGACTCGGACCGGGGATCAGTAGCGCCAAATAGACTTTGGAATTTTGTCGGTGTGCCCGCCATCATTGTATACTGGAGAACGACTGCCTTCTTCACCCTATACAACTAGAGGCTGGTGAACGAGACTAATGCCCACTTTTGCGCCAAATTGCACTTTTCATCCCGTCTTTGCGTGTCACCGTCTCCCTTTCGCTCCTTATTCTCCTTTCGTTTCCGGATGTCCATGCTCCCCCGCCCAACGTCGTCCCAGCTGCCGACGATTGTCGCGCGCGACGTGGCGCTGCTGCCCAAGATGTTGACGAAGAAGAACATGCCGAGCAAAGAGGCTATTAAGAACTAGCTGGATAAGCTGGAGCGCAATGATCGGATGGATATTGCGCGGTGTATGACGCCGTCGAAGACATGAGTGAGTGTTTTTTGGTTTTTGGGTTTGCGTGTGGGATGTTTTTCTACTGGCATGAGGGTTATGATTCTACTTGGTATGGAGTCTATAATTTTACATTACATGTTGTCCATGTCTCTAATTCTTTTTCTGTCTATCCCTTGTCTTTTTCTGTCACCCATTTCATCTAAATTTTATATTGCCTATTATCTGACCCCTTCCCCAGATATCTTGGCGGCTTCACCCAACCCAAAGCCTTCAAAATCTTTAACCACATGCCAGGTGGTAAATACGCCTCGCGGGACAAATTCTACCCCTTCCCCGTCCAGGACGCCTACGACTCCTATACCGTCTACATCCTCGAGTCGCGCGAGATCGAGCCGGGCCGCATAGACCTCACCACGCGCGACGCCGACCTGCACCATATCGGCTTCTGTCGCACGCGGGACTTCGAGCACATGCTCCACTCGAAAAATGCCTCGAAGGAACCGAGGGAGAGGCCGGATCCGAATGTCGTGGTGCCCGTTGTAGTACGGACGAAGAAGCAGAGGAGGGCGAAGCAGAAAGCGGTGAAGGCGGAGGTGAGGGCGAATAGGAAGGCGAAGGAGAAGGCAAAGGAGTCGAGGAAGTCGAGGGGGGGGGGAGTGAGATAGACAGGGAGATGCCGGCGCATTTGAGGCTGGCGGCAGAGACAGGCCGAGTCGTGCAGGGGGCTTGCTCTTGTCGATCTCTAGCTCACGCAACGCCACGAATCTGCCTGCCCCAAGGCCAATGGGCAGCCTACTTCCGCCTGCCCCAGCGCCCCGGGACCGGCAGGCGTCTGGGTCGTCACCCAGTTTGAAGTGCGGGATCCACACATCTCTCGTGGTTTATAGCAAAGGGATGAACCTGCCACAGCCCACGAATACGTTCGAGATCGACGAGTTCAAGGACGCGGACGCCGCTGAACCAGAGGACGCATACCCCCACCCGAGGCGCAGAGTCCGCCGAGGACGCAGACGCGCCTGTGGACAAGCCCACCTGCTTGCGCAGCCTCAAGAAGCTCCCGAAGTACCCCAGCGACGGGCCGCACTGGCGCCCCCTCATCGCGCTCACGACCTTCTCGCGCCTGCTGGCAGACACGATCGAGCGCATGGTGGGGATGCGGGTGTCGGCGGAAGAGTTAGGGCGGGGCCTGGATGGAATGGAGACGCGCCCGCCGTGGGAGAAGGGGATGGTGTGCGTTGGGGCGGGGGAGTGGTACCCCCGCGCGACGGAGGTGCGGGAGGCGTTTGAGATAGAGGGGCAGGAAGTGGTTAGGAAGTACGGGACGGATCAGGAGGGAGAGAAGAACCCATTCATGGTGGAGCGGCTGGACGAGTTCGGAAAGGTGATTGTGGATGTGGAGAGCGGGGAGAAGCGGCACTTCTGGGCGGGGCAGGAGGAGTGAGACCGGGAGAAGGCGGCGCGGGAGAAGGTGAATGCGGAGGCGGAGAAGCTGTTTGGGCTGGAGAAGGAGTCGTTTGCGGCGGTGGAGGTGGTGCAGGATGTGATTCCCCGGAGAGAGGGCGAGGAGCTGAGGTGAGGGACGCGGTGAATGTCGACTGATGGATGTAACCCCCCTTCATAGTATACTAGATAGATAATGGATTAATACGGAGGAAGTGTTGTAATTGCATAATGTATAATCAAGTTGGTACAGCCCTAGAATTAATTATTGGCAAATTTCCCCAAGACATGCCCTCTTTCTATCTGCGGGAGTGGGTGATTGTGGTTCATCGGCCTGAGAATCGGTATTGGAGACCTTAACCTGTCTTACTTTCTTCTCGTTGAAGGTATTTAATGAGTTCTGATACTCTGTCCGACGTCGGTCGAGCTCGTTACGGCCAGCAACGTCGTCATTCTGGGAGTCGGGGAGTGATTGGAGAGTTTCATCTATAAGCCCGAGGACTATCTCATGGATGTGATAGTACTCGCATGCACGGAATACATACGCTAATCGCAGTACACGCCACCAGTTGCCTAGTAGTCCTTTGAGCGGGGAGAAATAATGGTGGATGTGGGGAAGGATGTCATTTTTAACCAAGTCTGGGTTATCGAGAGCCTTCGTCTTGTATTTGATGATGGTGGCCTCGTCGGCATCAAATAAATTTTTTATAAGGACTCTTATATTGCGCATTTCCTGTGTGATGTCGGTGTTGATCTCGGGCTGCAATTCTTGACGGCGTATACCACCCCCCGATCGACGGGTAAGGCAGAGATAGACCATGACCCAGAAGAAAGATTCCATGTCATGAACAGCATCGTGCGAGAACGGAGGTTTATTCTTTTTATCAACATAATGTGAAGTCACTTCCCGGGTCAATGCTTCTGAGCTCATGAACGGCAATGTACCCTGTTATGGTCAATGTCAATCGAGTTGGCATATAGAGCGCTAACTGTAATACTCACGGTACGAATGCCTGGCCTAGCTTTTTTGTCCTGGAAATACGGTCGCAGCTTGTCCTGACAAAAAAGCAGTGTTGAGCAGTCAAGATAGTCTAAAGTGGATGAATCAATCTCACCTCATAGTCCCATCCAAGGTCTTTGCAAGAATAGTGCTTTGATGTTTCCTCTTCGTCAACCGCGAATTCTCGTATCCTGTTCACTGCCTCCTCGATGTAGGTACTTGCATGCAGGGGATTATTTGATAACATATCCAACGACTTTTCTATGACTTCATCATCCACAGGTATCAACTCCGCTTGCAAAATGTGTGAAACGGAGGATTTCTTCTCAAGGGTTAACATTGTTGCTGGAGCGAGATCTCTGATGGATTTGAAGTCCGTAGTCATCTTGCTATGATCAAAATCGATTAAGCGGCCACTCGCGCGGTCCGCACACATTTCGCCCTTGTCATCGAGTAGGTTGATGATAATATTGCCTGTGCTAACATCCCGGTGAAGAGTCCCCGAGTTAAAAGCATGTTGGTGATCTAATTATACTTATTTCTTAGCGACGATCCGCCCATGTAGAGCTTTGGAACGCACCCATTATAGCATCCCTGATTACGCCAAGAAGCTCTCGCAAATCTTTGAAATTTTTAACTGGATATCCCCACATCACCATCGATGTACGAGAGAAGACACGAGATACAGGCTCAAGGGCTTCATGATCAACCAAGAATACCTTGATTTGCTCTTCCATCGTCGAGTCGGTGTGAACTGAGTATTCTGTTGTCTCATCTCGAAGTGCCAACTTATCCCACTCCATCGAAGGCTTCTGCATGTCCACCTTCACAAGCTCTAATCCTTGACGGATGAACTCTAGCGTAGAATCGAGAGTCCCGTCGATCAAAACATCCTCGAAGCTGTATAGCCGGCCGTTGAATAGATTAGCTGACTGATACATCAGGCCTTCAGATGTCGAATCTACATCTGTAGAGTGATAGGGGCGCCAATTTTGCTTAAGAACATATAGCTAACGAAATCCGAAATTATTTCAGTCGATTAATCATGACTTGCACTCAAGAAGCAGCTCACCCTCTTGGGTTCACGGAATTCAGTGAATTTGACCGCCTCCCACACAATAGTTGCTCTTCCTTGCATCACCTCTGCCCCAACTGCACTAAGAGTACGGACTGTGACGAAGGACTCTCGCGGTGAAACCCTTGAAGGCGGTCTGGCGGCATCGTCAGTCAACTGAGAAGGAGGTTCCATCTTGCCAGGCATATCTATCAGCCAAGGTGATTGATAGACAGAGTCGACGAGTATTCCGCTTTGGTGGAAATATGTATACGATGGAATTCCAATTCCCTTCTCAGGTAGGAATAGCTTCATAGATGGATCCCATCCCAGACGATAAGGCGGAAGGAAGAGAAGTCCGGCCAATACACGGATGAACTTTTTGGGCTCCTGAAAGTGAACATTTGAGCGGCATTCAATTAAACGACGAAAACAAGAAGCCAAACCCTGTGGATATCGATATGAGTTTCTGTTCCTAGTAGCCCTGACCTATCGCACAACCAGACGGACAATTGATCACGACAAAAAGCAATCCCAATCACGAATCGCCGATCAAGCTGTTCACGGAGAACTTGACGCATGTATCCAGCTAATTGGAGGAGAGCAGCGCCAAACTCTGCATCATTTGCGCGTGGCTTGACTTCCACTGGAACATGTATCTGAAGCCACCAAAATGTAAGTTTTTTTGCCTAATGGAAACGTGCCTATCAGATATCAGACATTGAGAGACGTATTGATTTATACCAATTCTTCGTTCAGCTATTCATCATATATTCGTCAATCACGTATATAAGTACTTGAAAACGGCAATAGCATGCCTCTTTGATTTGTTTTTTGTTCCTAGCTTCGCTGGCCATTCTTTTCTTGCCTTTGAGGTTACTCAATGCCACTTGAACTTTATTTTCCAGCTCCTTGATATCCGTCTGCAGTTGTTGAAGATCCTTCGTAAGCGAAGTGAAACACAGATCAGGACGGACGAGGGCCGCCATATCATCGGTGGATAACGGTGTTTTGTTATTACTGTCGATCCAGTGGCCTTGCACAGTGTTGGAGTCCATGTTGAGAAACCCAAGGCTGGTGACAGCTGCGTTTACGGCCTGCCCAACTTTGACAAATGGCGCATAATAATTCTTTTCGATAGTTACTTTTGGGTCCGGAAAGTCTGTCCAGCGCTGAGTATGTGTATTGTAATGACCTTGGCTAACAAGCTGTTTATAGATCATGTCGATTCGGACAGAATCTTGGTCGAAAGAAAATATTGATCGCAGAAACGTAGATGTTTCTGCGACACGACAATGATACTGAAGAATGGGACGGACAGCGTTCTCAACATCAGCAGCACGGGTTTTCACGCGAAACATAGGGAGAGTGATTCCAGGCTTAGTAGGGGTATCTGTAATGGAGATAGGGGGATCCATCATTGTCGAGAATGTGAGACAAAAAAAAGTGTCTTACTCGCACGGACCTTTAGCTATATCTCACGTGACCGTTTCTACTTACGTAAGAGCCTAAGATTCCTGCTGTATAGACTCGGATGCTATAAATAATGTGCACTTCGTTCGAAGCGCTCTGATCATCTTGTGTTTTCACAGATGTATGTAGCCACAATTCCAGTCATGTTTCACTTTCCTAGTGTATTTCCATGTTCCCCCTATGCCCAGTACTACGCTGTTCTCAGTAAGAAACGTTCTTTGAGCAGAATAAGGCCATGTGAAATAAAGTAGTCGCGATCGAGAGCGCGCCCGGACGCGTTGATGCAGTTTCCAAGTTGATGGTGCTGATCGGTGCCTGTTTATCTTGTATCCTCAGTGCAGATGTCCATTTTCCACTTCCAACGGTGGCTCTGCGCATCCACCTATCCCGTCGCACTGCTATGACTTTACCTTCCACGCTCGTTCCTTCGTTGTAAACTCCCCCCAATTCCACCCAATTTATTTCTCACTCATGTCTAGACGGTACTCCTTCCTCCCCCTGCGCCCCGCCGACCTGCGCTCCTCCTGGACAGGCAACAGCTCAAAATCCTCCTCCACCTCCGCAAACGGGGGCAACAGTCCCGGGATGTTCTTCTACCCTCCCTTGCAACCCACTCCGGAGAACGATATCTCAATGGCGTCTCCGCCCCCGCCGCATCCGTACCAGCTCGCGGGGATCAATACTGTGGATAGGGACACACCCGCGAGGACGAGCAACATCTCGCACGAGCCGAGGGGGAGCAGGAGCCAGCATGTCAGCGAGCTGGGGAGCGAGAAGCCAGAAGATGTGTTAGAGCGTTCTGCGTTCCCCACGACCCCGCCCCCCGGTGCAAGGCCGAGGGCTCGCACGCCTAGCTTCCGCGCCCCGCTGCTGCTCCGGCGCATGCGCCCTTTGTTCTTGGTGCTCATATTCCTCCCACTCCCGCCCCTCCTCGCGCTCGTGTACCTTCTCATCGGACACACCATCCTGCGGCATGTGCACCCGTTCCCGGACCCCGCGTGGCAGACCTCCCTCATGTCCTCTGCGGCCGCCGCAGCAACGGGCGGCATCGTCCTCGCTGTGCCCTTAGCTCTCCTCTTGTACGCCCTCGTGTATCCCCGAAAACCGCCCGCGGCGCCGGAGGACTTCTTCGAGGACGACGAGAGTTTGCTGATGAATAGCGCGGGGGCACGGTATGTGGGGTATGGGACGTGCGTGCTGCTCGCGGTGTGTGTGGGGGGCGTGGCGGGCCCACTGGGGGTTGTGTGCGTGGGCGGCCCCGGGAAGGCGGCGACGCTGAGTGCGGGGAGGGCAGCGGAGGCGGGGCTAGTGGGCGGGGCGCTGCTTTGTGGAGGCGTGGTGGTGCTGATGGGCGGGGTGCTGGGTGTGTGGGCTTTATGGCCGCGAAATAGGGAAGAGCAACAATAACAGTCCTAGTGGTATGTCTTTTCCTTTGATTTTCTTGTATTGCCACGGATTGAACGTTACTTTTTTTTTTCAGAAGTGCTTGTAATACCTACCTTGCGACCACCACACGCATCCCAGATGTATCCTCTCTTCCCGCTATCTTCGGGATAATGCGACTGCCACGCACACCTTGCTCGCCTCCCAACCATCTTCGGAATACCATGACGCAAACTGCGAGGAAACGACGACACGTTACTACTATTTATCGCGATACCGACGATACTTCCCTCCCACATAACATGGCCCGCCAAGTTGCCCTGACACCTGATCGCCTTCCCTAACCTTCTCTGCCTTTCCCCCGCGTACCCTACCCCACGCTCACCAGTACCTCACGCTCACTCACGGCTCCCCATGTCGGACGATAATACCAATTTATAGTATATGTATCCTGCAGTGGCGTTTATTGTTATCCTTCTATCTATCGGTCCTACCGTGCTTGGTTTAAATTTATATTGCGGTACTCTATTTATTCGTATCTTTACACGTACATGATATTCGGACTATATATACATCTTTTTCGGTGCTGCTGCTGTTCTTGCGCGTTCCCTATTGTTGCAAATTACGATAGAGACTATACACTCTGAAAGTCCGATGAGAAGCTGAAAGAGAATGTTTAGCCGTTTCTATCTAGGTCTAAAGCAGAAGCCAGCAATTTAAACCTAGGTCTGGCTTCAGATTCCCTTGTCTTTGAGTTCGTTTTATACTAGCTCAAGTGAGGTACTTGGTAAGGACTCGAGATGAGGGATATAGGTTGTCGGGGGATCTCCCATTCGGAGTCGATCTCGGGAGTATTAAGGCAGTCGAACTCGTCTAGTACAATAGCCTTAATCGATGAAAAGTTGATTAAACGCGATTGGGGCTGTGAGGACAGCTAGGTAGAAGAACATTTCATAAGCACGCACTCTCAACAAAATACCGCATTTTTTTTCGATTGGGCATCGCCTAGAATTGTTAAATGTATCGCAGGGATAAAAGCGACCAAATGCAGGAGATAGTCTGGAGGCACGAGAAACAAATCATGATCACATTATTGAAATTCAGAAACGTATAAAAGGCGCCAAGGAGTTAAGTAAATCAGTAAGAGTTGAATGTGGGAGCAAATAATGTTGTCGACAAACCATGTTGGACACAAGTAACCAGATGGTTTATAGCACTACGAGTTCAAAATAAAAACAAGAGGCGTAGACAAAGAAGAGACATGCCTTTATATAGGATCGTTACTATCCGACATGACGCATGGTTGGTCCTGCCAGTTACCGTCAAACAACGATTTGAAGGTCATCCGCACGAGATACGCAAAATAGTATTATTGTGTCGATTAAAGGATGCCTGTATCAGAGTTCAGACGGCAAGTGGAAGTCGCAAGCAAGTTGTCATTAGTGCTTGGTTAGTGCTCAAACTTGGCAGCGTCCGGAAGGCCGAAGCAAGTGCAAAATACGAACAATTATTCACGGTCCGGCAGGTCCGGCCGATCGTCATTATGATTACATCGATCGCGCCTTCGTCACATTTCTTCTAAAAACTTGATCTGACTCGTCAACTTGGACATTATCGACACTTGCATTATTCCTCATTGAAGTACACATCAATATATGACTGCCATGTCTCAACAAAAGAGTGAATTGTTCCCTACGATTGGAAAAGTCGCCGCGCAAACTGATGAGCAGGAGGAGCGCAAGGAGACAGAGGTTGCGGGAGAGGAGGAAGGAGACGAGAAAGTTGTCCAGCAGATCGAGTCACTGTGCATGAAATGCGGAGAACAGGTTCGCGTTTTCAGTTACTGCATATATATTCTCTTCTCAGTGGTGTTCACAGTAGGGGATCACTCGACTCTTATTGACATCGATTCCTTTCTTCCGCGAAGTTATCGTCATGTCCTTCCGCTGCGAGCACTGCGGAGCGACGAATAATGAGATACAGTCCGCTGGGGCTATTAGACGTCCGTGCATCTCTATCATCTCGCGTAACTAACAACACTGACCATCTCTGTGTCTCCATAGCCGAAGGCACCATATACACCGCTCGTATCCTCACTCGCTCAGATCTTAACCGTCAAATCGTCCGCTCCGCATCCTGTGAAATCCTGATCCCTGAGCTCGATCTGACTCTGCCTTCAACAGCCCGCGGGCAGCTCACGACAGTCGAGGGACTCATCCGCGATGTCGTAGCCGATCTCAGCATGGACCAGCCCCTGCGGAGAATACAAGACGAAGAAGGGTACAAGACTATCGAGACACTTCTGGGAAAGCTGCGCGACATTCTGGGGGACGAAGAGGACGAAGACCCCGAGCAGCAGGTCGGCAAGGCTGCGGAGAAGGTACACCTCCCCATGCCTGCGTTCACGGTAAAGCTCGACGATCCAGCTGGGAACAGCTTCATTGAGTTTGTCGAGAGCATGGCGGATCCGAAGTGGAATATGCGCACATATCAACGGAGCCTGCAGCAGAATGTCGACCTGGGGCTGGTGTCGGGTGATGCGACGGCGGCAGCAGAGGAAGAGGCGAAGAAGGAAGTCACTACCGAGGCAAAGGAAAGTGCACCGATCACCGATGATGAGATCTTCGTCTTCCCTGGGACATGTTCGAGCTGCGGACATCCTATCAACACGTACATGAAGAAAGTCAATATCCCGTACTTCAAGGTGCATTTGCCGTTTGCCGCAGACCTAGTCATTGAGCTCATTGTGGCAGTGCTGTAGGACATCTTGATCATGTCCACTAACTGCGATCGATGTGGGTACAGAGATAACGAAGTCAAATCTGGCGCTGCAATTTCGGATAAGGGTAAACGCATCACTTTGAAGGTCGAGGATAAGGAAGATCTCAGTCGAGATATCCTTAAGGTGTGCAGTATCTTTGTATTGTTCTCCATCTCGTTGATACCCTCTCTTTCAGAGCGAGACGGCTGGCCTGACCATCCCTGAGATCGATCTCGTCTTGACGCACGGGACTCTCGGTGGCCGCTTTACAACGCTCGAAGGAATCCTTGATCAAGTGTATGAAGAATTGTCCGACAAGGTGTTTGCATCGGGCGATTCCTCAACTGGAGAGGACCGTGTGACGTTCGAAGGGTTCCTGAAGAATTTGAAAGATGTGGGTTAGCTCTGACTCATGTGCTGCCATTGAATATTAATAGACTGCTCACCAGGTCAAGAGCGTCGAGCGCCCATTCACCGTCATCCTTGACGACCCCCTGGCGAACTCCTACGTGCAGAACCTCTACGCTCCGGACCCCGATCCCAACATGATCGTAGAGTCGTACGACAGGACCTTCGAGCAGAACGAGGAACTGGGCTTGAACGACATCAAGGTGGAGGGGTACGAGGAGGACGTGAAGGAGGCTGACAAGGGGATCGAAGTGGCCGATGTGAAAGATACCGAAAGAGGGGTTAAAGCGGCAACAGCGACGGATGCGAAAGAGGCTGACAAGATTGCGGAAGCGGTGGCTAAGAAGGTCGAGTAGGTCGAAGAGGAGGAAGCGAAACCAAATATTGGGAATTTCAGGTAGAATACTAGAAAGCTACATGGTTGTATTGCACATAATGTACAAGTAGAGTTCTATACGTGAAAGGGGACCATTAATGTCAATGAAGGTTGGAATCTAAACGCTCGTGTCGAGCTAACAGCTGTTCTTATAAACGGCAGAGCGCCATAAGAACTGGGTATCAAAAGAGAACTAAAGATAATCCAGGAGTCGACAGGTTATAGGGTATCGTCAGGAAGGTGAAATCAGACTTCTTTGACCTGGAGTTCCAACCATTCCCATAGAAGCCTTCCAGTTTCCTCGTCGAGCGTTTCAGCGCGGGGGTTGACGACTCGCGCGAAGGGCATCAGATACTGCAAAAGCCGTAAGCATTATGAAGGGACGAAGGTTGATTAAAAACCAACTTTTCCATTGAGGTTCACTCCTTCCGGGTGAGTGCCCACATATAACTGTGTGAGCGCACCCTGAGCAACGGGGTTTGCGATAAGATTCTGGGAGCAAATGAATCAGGAATGGCGAGCAGAGATGTTGTGTGTGGAACTTACGACTATGGCGGCTTTTGGGCCTTGGAGATGACGCTGCAGCTCGGTTTTTATGACACCTGAGAGTAGATGTTAACGACCTAGACGAGAGAACTGGTAGACTTTTATGCTTACCAGGGGTCAAAGAAGTTGAAACTATCCCTTGATCGCCGTATCGACGAGCAAGTTCATGCGCGAACACTGTGTTGCCCTTTACGCCCATGAGTTTACATGCGTGAATAATAGATAGAGGAAAACTTACAAATTTACTCTGCGCATAGAGGGAAGTAGTACCCTTCTTCACTCGCGCTGGGCCGTCCCTGAACGTCTCATAGTCCAGCTTGGAGAACCAGAACGCTGACGAAGATACATTGACAACGCGTGCTTTGCCATCTGATGAAGACTTTACACCTTTCAAGAGAGCAGGGAGAAGCAGGTTAGTGAAGTAGAAGTGGCCTACAGTGACGATAAGTAAGTGGATTGTGAATGATAGGAAGTGGGGAGGCATACCAAGAACGTTGGTTCCAAATTGAAGATCGTAGCCGTCGGAAGTGAGCATTTCGATGGGTGGTGTCATGACGCCCCTTCACTCTCGAATTAGGTTATTGAAATCGCTCAGAATTCAAACCTACCCATTGTTATACAAAATATGCAGGTCCGTTTCCTTGCTGCAGGGAGAGGGTCAGCAATCGAAATTTAATAGGTATAAAATGAGACAAGCCTCACCTGAGGAATTCTTCCGCCGACTGCTTGACGGATTTCAAGTTGCCTAGGTCCAGTTTAAGGAAAATAGCCACTTTTCCGGTCTCCGCTCGTAGCTCTTGAATTGCTTCTTGGGCTTTCGCTTCGCTGCGAGCAGCAAGATATACTTTCGCATTATGGTTGAGGAGATGCTAGAAGATTATAGGATAAGTATAGGAATTAGACACCGAACGCTATCTTGCTCTAACCTTTACGGTCTGTAAGTAGAAAAAATCAAATAAGATGTTGTTCTCTAGAACGCAATTATTTTAGAAACCAACCTCCTTTCCGAGTCCGGCGTTCCCTCCGGTTACAATTACTACTTTACCTGACAAGTCAGGGATATCGGTTACAGAAAACTTGCTCTTGGGCGGAAAGTTCTCAGACATCAAAGCGCACATCATTTCAGAGGGCATGGCGATAATAGGATGTAGCAGGGAAGTGGGGGTGAGGATAGGAAATGAAGAGGCTGTATTGACTGAGATTTATGAATAATTGACATGTTTCTCCTAGCTGGTTAAATACTATTCATAGACGAAACAAAGCTCGGTGAAGGTCGGGTGAGGACATGGACGCGTCCATCCGGCAACACGATAACAGTTAGGAGAGGGTCCAAAGCAGTTATCAAGCCAGCATCAGATAGATAGAATCCGTGATAGTAAAAACAAAGTAGCACGCATCAGGAATAGTTGAAGACGGTCGACAGTGTTGTTGAAGACGCGTCCATCCGGCCGCAGTGATAATGGTGGCGGCTGAGTTGGTTCAGTAGGGGCGTTCAAAGCTGGGCGCTGGGTCGCAGCACAGCAGGCAGCTTAGTCAGATATTGAACGTTCCTAGTGTAAATCCGTTGTCACCATGGCTCGTGTGAATGCGGCACATCGGCAACAAGAAATGTTCGCGGCGCACGTTGACTTTGATGCGGCCAAGAGCTTTTCTGGCTGACAACAAGCTGACAATTCCTTTACCTTATTGGGCGCGCTGACATGAATACGAGTACGTTTGCTCTCGAGTCGCGCGAGGTGAGCTTCGACCGGCCAAAAGAGCAAGTATATTACTGAAAGTACATATGTCAAAGTAGTAATTGTACAAAGGTGCGTTCAAGCCTCCAGACGCAGTAGAATCGTGGATGGCAAGAGTAAATAATGAATGCGAAAAGAACAGGTACATATTAGACCAGAGGCACACGAAAAAGTCCACAATTTAACGACATTCAACGGCTTCACCTGGCAATCCTACACTTTCCCACTCCCGCTCTACTCTTTCGACTCTTTATCCGGTCCATGTCGTTCGGCCTTGTCGGGTATACGAGCCTCTTCACCAAGTTCTTTGTCCGCATCTCCTTGAGCGCCGCCATCCGGCATTGAGCCAGCTTCTTGCTTCACCATCTCAGCCACGACCACCCCTGTTCTATCGGTGGACCCTAAAGGACTGCTCTTGAATCGGCCTTTCACGGTCCCAAGACTTCTGCTTGCTACGCCTACTACTGGGCCAGCGCTGGGAGCACCAGGGACTTCGGACTTGGGAGTGGACGGCGCAGTGCTGACGGGATGCGGTACACCACCAGTGGGGGTACCGGGGAGACCAGAGTTCATACCGACTAGCCTACGTTTCCGGTCAAGTAGGATGGCCTCTAGGGATGGAGCAGGGGAGCCGTTCCTGGATGGAACGGCAAAAGATACCGGAGCAGGAGCAGCTAACTGCTTTGCTGGAGAAGCTGCTGAGGCCTTGTTTCCTGATGCCGAAGACTGAGGTACTGTAGATTCCGAGAACTTAACATCAGCATCTATACTGTCCTCGCTACTGGCGCTATGTTGCTCCATGATAACAGAAGGCGGATGGCGTCCTGCACTCCTGACAGGCGTGGGCATGTGGATGGGGTTGTTCGAGTCGGTGGGATGCTCAGGATGGGCATCACCATCAGTCGAAGACCTCGTGGGGACTCCAAGGCCACCCACTTCGTCTCGGGGAATGGGTGGGGCGCTCTTCGATCGCAGGAATCCGAAGTTCATCAGGGAGAGGGGCATGGGCATCAGGATAGTGTTCCCTGTCTTTAAGATCCCTGCGGGCTGCGCGGTGACGGTTTCTTTAGTGTGTATGGCTGGGGACGTGGAGGTAGAGGCAAAATCGTGCACTGCTAGCGGGGCGGGTGGGACCTCGTATGGGTCTCCGTGGGCACCTTGGGGGTCGAATTCATCGTAGATTTCTTCACCGATTAGTTCTATAAATGTAATGAGTCAGACTATGAATTAGAGAATTGCAAATGAAATAAGGTACCAACCTTCGAGGACGTCCTCCAGAGTGATAATTCCCAGAGGCATGACGGCGGGATCGAAGCCTTGCAGGAACTGAAGTGAACAATAGTCAGTTGGGGGATCATTTCTTTGTGAGCGTCAACGGCTTACTTCTTCTGCACCCTCCTTAGCTAGCACCGCATCCGCGGGCATACTCTGCTCCAAGTTCCCGACCGCCGCTCTAGGTAGTTGGAAACTCGTGCGCTTGCTCCTCCTCCCCTCATCCGGCGTATCATTTCCGCTGCCTTTCCTAGAATTACCTTTACTCTCGGCCTTAGGTTCGACACTAGGGAACGGGTTTAGTACTTCGTCTACGACGCAGAGCTCGGAGGAAGCGCGGTCGCCCTTCAGTGTTTCGCCGTCCTCGGCGCCTTCTTCGATGTCACGATGCTTGGAGCCTTTGAGGATGCGCCGCCCCCCACGGCCCTTCTTGGGCTTAGTAATGGTCTTCTCGTCCCCACTGGAGTCTTTGTCAGTGTCAGAATCCGAGTCCGAGTCCGAGTCGCCCATTCCGACGCGCTCGCGGAAACGTTGAGCGAGGCCTCGTTTCACGGCTTTCTTAACGCTGGCGGCCTGCGGAAGCGTCCAGGTTAGTTGGGATAGTGTAAGGAAAAGAACATAGGTCCCGTACTTTCTCGACGCTGAATCGGCTGACTATGGCCATATGGCTGCGGCCCTCCTGGAATTTGTCCAAAATACCCAACAAGGGCTCGTTGTTGGGGACGAAAGGAACCTTGTTGAGAGGGATATTGCGGAGAGGCGTGGCATCTACACGGCGCCACCATCATTAACAAAAATTAAAAATTTGAATATGAGCAACAAACCCTTGGGATCTAGCAAAACACATTGCTTCACCAACAGAATCCCAAGTATCTTCTTAACTCGTTGAGTTCTCTGCTGTTGGGAACCAGCGTTGTCTCCCTTCATAGAACCAGTGACAGAGACAGGAACGTCGACCTCTTCATATACTGGCACGCGACTGTGACCAGTCTGGCAGATCTTCTTGAGAAGATTATAGTCGAGCTTGGAGTCGATGGAGAGCATGAAGACGTCGCTGATGGGAGTCATTGCCTGTTTCAACATGTGAGCTGGAGACGCCTAGCATGATAACACAAAAATGAATGTACCTGCTTAACAACCTTCTCTTGTAAGTCAAGAGTGGCGCCGATGATAGTGACGGTATCAGTTTTCAGGTCACCGCCGTGCGTGGCATGCGAGGAGTGCATGGCAATAAGCTCCTTGAGTTCTAGTGAAAGGAAGTTGATAAGATACATGAACAGTGGAATATGGTCTTTTCTACGACGTACCAGCACGACGGTAGATGATTCCATGGTGGGATCCTAGGACAAACTCGAGCAGTTTCGCTACAGGCCATGCAATAATTCCCTGAAGTAGTATCAAGAAGACGATTCAGCGACTCATAATGATTTAACTTACCATTGCATAAATAAGGAACTTGGTGAAACCTGCCATTTTGGCGCCGAGGTACAGTCCATGTCGCGTGAACAGAGACTGGGGGATAATCTCCGCGAAGCTTTGTGAACGAAAGTGTCAGTTTAGGTTCACTTGAAATAGAAATAGAAGCAGAAAGAAAAAAGAACATCAGAAGCAAAATGGTACTGTTCGCACAAGCAAGCTCACTGCTAGCCAAGTAGCAGAGTACTAGAGATGGGTTCAAGAGAGATTTGGTAGGGTTTGGGGCAATGAGCCAAGCCGAAACTATGATTTACCAGGCGAACACGATCGAAACGTGGTATAGACGCGTGACGTCATGTCGCCCACTCTGGGGGGCAGTGAAAGGATAAGAGGCTTATTAATAGTGAGAATAATCAAATACCAAATACCACTGGCACGCTTAGGCGCTTATTGAGACAATTGAAAGGCCTCAGAACGCGAAGTCACCAAGAGCGCCACAATGCGCGTAATAACGGGAAATTTTTGAATACTGCGGAGAGCTCTACACTTACATGACAATGAGAACGGTGCTGACGACTACACTTTGCACACCTCCTCCTAGAATTGGATCAGCGATGACGGGCAGGGACTCGTTCACGATCATGTTGGCTAGGAGGAGTGTGACAAGAAGCAGGTGTCCATTCTTGCGGATAGGCTTAATCTTGTTGGCGTATTCCCGTTGCTCTCTACGTAATTATGGGCGGTCATGTCAGGATGTCAGGCTACAGGCCGGTGAGGATCAGGAAGACATACGGGGTGCCACTAATGCTTAGTACATTGAGTTGAGTCTCGTCCAAGCTCATATAACCTAGTGTCAGACCGGCAAACAAACCCGATCCCAAGACAAGAATGGGGATGAGGACAACGAATACGATGAATTTCGCGCTGTGCTTGTCGATCTCGGAGTCCCTCTTCGCGAGGATATGCAATCCACTGGCAGAATAGAGACTATCTGTGGCGGAGCCGTGACGAAAGACATTTGGAACATATTTGGAAGCTAGCGAGGCAAGAGCGTATAGGAGACGCAGGGAGCGGGAATGTTGGGCAGAGAGAGGAACAGGGACCATTCGATAGTTGTGGAGGAAAGATAGGACAACGGCGAGATGCCGAGGGGATATTTATTTAATACTACGCAAGGGTCTCCTGCGTCACGAGGAAGTAGCTTAATCTCGCGTGGCAGTTCTTGTTTACATGTGTATAAACCTGTGTGAAACCGGATGATGCTCATCTTACCTTCCATCCAACGCCGACATTAGTCCCAAATGAAGAGGAAGAACGGCTCTGCATCCGAAGATGAGCAAGTAATCGATAATCCGCCATCTGGGGTTGCTGGAACGCCTTTGGAAGTCTCTAGGAGATGACGACGGCCGAAGATTGAAAGCAGAAAACGAGCGGAGTTTATGTATTGGCGGACCTTCAATTGCACAGCACAAGGTCATCCAAACAACTGCAATCCGCAACTCCAGTGACGATGTCCACTGTCCACCGTCACGTCAAACTGCGTTCTTCCAGACATAGATCGTTGCATGTACACATCGCTTGCGTCTCTGTAAAATACGAATCCCTTGGTTTACTCTCCAGTCCGCTATCAACGTTCCCGAGGCATCCAGAGCAATGGGACAGGTTCAGGCACCTGACCCCTTGGTAAAGAGCGGATTCCATTTATAGCCGGATACAGGCCCGTCTGGTGTGAAGCTAAGTTGCTACATATATATCTCAACACCCTACCACGTTCTGGTGTGTTATGTGCCATACTCACACAGTATCACACTTGACATGCCAATTGCGTTACAGATTACTTGGATTTGAGCTCAAGTGCTAACAAGGGTGTTTCCGACTTTACCGCCGGGCTCCAGTGACCTGGCGATGAAATTAACTCATAATCTCTTGGCTGACTACTGAAGGTCGCCGTCTCCGATCACTCGCTTCTCACCCAGATCCCCGACCCTATCGTATAAATATAACTCCAGATTTGAAGCTAGGAAATCCGAAATAATGTATCTGGCCAACGTTCGTGCCAGGTTGAAGCACCCCTCAGGCTTTCGACGTGAACAATTCGAAGTCCTCAAGCCTCATTCAGCAGGCTCCCGAAAATGAACCCTCTCCGATGACTCATTCGGCGGATGTGGACTCTGCTTGGGAAGTCCGTGCAGAGTTGACTGCTCTGACATAGCTGTCTGAGGGCTCTAGTTCCTGTTCGTCGAAAACTTCCTCTGTTGAGGTGCAACCACCGGCGTAGATATATTATCATTGAGCTATAGAAAGCCATGGAATGTCTTTGTACTCCAACTTATGCGTCGTCGAGTTCCAGTCTACGCACGATCGGCCGATCGTCTATGTAATACTCTGTCCCCAGATGCGTCTTCTCAGACATTATATAGTCAGACTATATATTGTGAACCTCCAACCTGGGACACTGATGTTCTGGCACCCTAGCGCTCCACCGAAGTACTTCATCTTTACCTCTAGTTCAAAAGTTCCATGGCCGCTTCCACCTTCGCAACACCAGACTTTGTACTGCGGAAGGAAGGTGCAGCAGTGAAGTCGATCTCGATCAGTGGTCTTAAACTTGAAACTTTCGAAACCTGATGCTAGCTTATGACTTTCCTGTCAGTTTTTGCATGGAGAAAAGTGTCAAGAGTTGGGGTTGTGCAAGCTTCGTGCTTGTGGTCAGAAGGTGGCAGTGTGTGGGAATATTCTGATTGGCTGTACTATGTACCTTGCCCGAGTGGACCCAAGTCCACAATCCATCCCCCTTTGTTGTTTGCTTTCATTGGCCTCTGAGTTCTTGGAGGAGAGTGGCACTTCCTAACAGGAGTTTAAACAAAAAGGATGCGTCGATCCTTGATTTGCCCGTCGAGATTCTCCTATATGAAATCTTCCCCCATCTTCCGTTCATGTCTCTCATCGCAGCTCAAGGCGTCTGCAGACGTTGGTGACAGCTAGTACGGTTTTCATATAAGTATATACCGCAAGAACATCGAGACCTGCTCTCGCTTTGGCACACAGTCGTAGATTCTCCGCATTTAAGCCCCTGGACACTCGCCGACGTAACGCCCTTCGATCGACAGGCGTATGTCAATGCTGCAGCAGTCTCTGCCAGCGTGCCTATCTTCCGGAACTTTTCCGCCTATGGGTTCTCCAGTGGCCGGCAAAAACGCCCATTGCAGGCAGCTGGCCTTCGCCACCATATACAACTTATTTGGAAGTGAAGTCGCCTGCTCCTCGTGCTCCTGCAGGGTTATCCAAGCTTTACAGCCCTCGCACAGAATATATTCCGATCCTATATATCTGGTGTGCCTCTGATATAACCTCGACTCGAGACTTGGGCGGCGCGACAAAGTTTATATTCTTTCAGGCTCTTCCCTATACTATGAAGTTGTGTCAACGAAGCCCGGCTATCTTCGCGAACACAATATCCGCTACGTTTACGACAACTGGATTGAATATTTAAAGCATCTTTGGCGTAGGATAGAACGACACAGCCTTGACTATACTCTTGGCTATAGAATGTAGTGGGTCACATTAATAATTCTTTTGCACAATAAATATGGTTGAAGTTACCGATTTTGATTCTTTGTGAGTTTTCGGTTTTAGTGGCTTTTTATAAGGATCTTCGTGCGTTCCAGAACCTACGATTTTACGGATATCTCAATTCTCATTCGTGTCTCAGCACTTACATTCAAGAGTTGTTCAAGACAACACGATCGGCCGATCGTCTATGCGGTACTCTTCGTCCCGAGACATCTTCTCAGACACTGTTTATTATTTGCAAGGATTATTTCGAACCTCTGAATTGCACAGCGGTATTTCTGGCTGACGCTCAAACACTGCTCCACCTCTGGTTCCCAGGTTTGATGACAGTAGTTTCATTTATCCCAGCGTCACAAAATTCCGTGCTCCAAAACGGGGGTACAGTAGAGATGCCCACCTCGGTGAGTGGTACTAGACTTGAGGCTTTCAGATTCTGACGCCAATTTGGTCTTTGGATGGCGAGGATACGGTGTGTATCTCCAACTTGCCCACCGAGATAAAGCCTTCAATCCCTGTCTTCCGCTTACATCCTCGTCGCAGCCCAAGGAGTCTCTAGACTCTGGCGAGAGCTAGTACCACTTTCGTGCGAGCATATATCGCAAGAGCACCAAGATATGCTCGAGTTGTATCTCACTGTTGTAACATCGGCGTACTGTTTTCCCCTACCCCCTGACGCACCACAAGCCATGGTATTTTCTTCGCAATCGGCAGGGGTGTGTCGATATTGTTCTCGATCAGGGCGCCTCGCTGCTAGAAAATTTCCGTCTGTGGATCCTCGAATGGCCGGAAACAGTGCTCATTGTAGGCTACTGGCGGTAGACATTCCCACGTGTACGATGTTTCAAGTTGCAAGTAACGATGCGAGTAGTGACACTCAGTAAAAACGAAAGTCCAGTGAAGTCCAGAAGGAGTCCATCAGAGGTCCAGCTGTAGTCCGACCATGGTCTGAATATACAACATCCTCAAGTTGAACAAATTTTATTCAGGTAATGGTCCAGCTGTAGTCCAGTGGTAGTCATATAAGAAATGGATGAAAGACCACTGGGTTGCTGGCACTGGCAAGAAAGATGGTTAGTCCATTGCCCGCTTCCTATCTATGAGAAGTTTATTAACATACTACCAGAGCTGATCAACGCCATTTTATCTAATTCTGCACTGCCCACACCGTCGCCTACTGATGTTGCAAACATCTTATCTACCGTAAGTCCACTTTCTTCGCAGCATTCCTACTGTTCTAATGAAAGGCGTGTTGATCTCATAGCACAAGAAAAAGCAGTCAAAAACATGAGATTTTATTTGATTGTTACGAGATTACTTATATCAATGTCACCGTGCTTTGCAATTTGTTTACGTTCATTCATTAGCACTATTAATAATTCTGATTAAATAAATGGATTTCGATCTGACTATTGCATGACTACCACTGGACCATTAGATGACGGATATGCACATAAATGTCTGACCATGACAGGACTTCAATCTGACTATTACATGACTATTACTGGACTATTAGATGACGGATATGCACATAAACCTCTGACGATGACTGGACTATCACTGGACTAACTACAGGACTAAAGTCTAACATTGGGGGTCAAAAAACGCGACAATCTGGCAGTAAATGGTCAGGTGTAGAATACTGGACTGTTGCTGGACGTTTACTGGACTTTTCGTTTTTACTGAGAGTGACATCCGACGTCCACAACCCTGGCGTAAAATATACGACTATCCCGGTCCTTTATACCTGGTGTGATTTCGATGTAGCAAGTTAGCTATCTCTCAGCTCGAGACCTGCATGATGCAGAAAGGTTATACCCTAAAACTCGTGACCGGGTATCTCAGAGGAGTCCGACTGTTTTCGTAACAGCGATGTGCGATGTTTATGACAATTGGTTCGAATATTTCAAGAGCCCATAACCTCAGGCGGAACAATCTTGTTTTTACTATGCTATTGGTTACCGGGACATAATCGACCGAAGATCAAGATCGAGTCGGTCTCCAGTAGCCAGACATGAAAAGATAGAACATAAGATGGAACACAAGATAGAATACAAGTATTCTATCTTCAAACCTTTGCTCCTCAGGATATCCCGTGTCTGGCCTGGACGCGAGTAATATAATGATTTTTTACACAAAAAATGTAGTTGAAATTGCTGGTCTTGATTCTTCGTTTCGAATTTACGTAGCTTTGCATAAGGATCTGAATTCCTGAAACGTACGAGTTAGACCTAAGACGATGTTCCCATAATGCTAGTAGCAGTGTTCAAACAGATTGATTCTCACCTAGATCCCAATAAATAATTACAATGAAATCCAAATTAATGTATCCAACCAACGAAGTTCACGCGCTTCGGAGCATTCACAACCGAATGCCGACCCTTCATCCCGCAAACGCGCCCGCTCCAACATCAATACCGAGATTCTTCTTCGCAAACCCGCGCATTGACTCCTCCAGCTCGTCCTCGAAGCTCCCCTTCGGGCTCCCGCTGCCAAAGTGCAGCCGCCGGCGCACGTCCCGTACCCACATGAGGAAACGGCTCTTCCAGAAGGCGAAGTCTAGGGTGAGCATGACGGAACGGAAGACAAGATCATGCCACCATTCACGCAGGCGCTCGCGAACAGAGAGCTGTTGGTTGCCGATTTGCGAGCGCGAGGCCCAGTAGCCAGTGATTTTCACGCGATTGACGGGGGAACCGAAAGACTGGTTGTTTCCTGGTGCGCGGATGGTGTTTAGAATATGAAGGCTATAGTTGTATTAGTTACGCACCTTGCACCATTCTCATATTCCTGGTCAAGAAGATGAGCACCTTCGGCATGCGGTCCGTATCCATCAAAAAAGCCTTCAGAGTCGCCTTCATCTTCACGCTCATCTCGTACTGCGTCAGCGGCCTTTTCTCCTCCTGCTCCTTCCGCTTCTGTTCCTCCGACTTGAGCTTCCTGCCCCGGCGTAGGATGACTGGCCGCATGAGGGTCAGGCTTGCGACGAGGTCCGGCACGCCCATGCCCCAGTTCCGCGTGACGGTTTCCACGGTCTGGAAGTCGCCCGAGAGCATCCCACGCCAGAGGCGCACCCATTCCCGCCGGAAATCTTCCGGCACGCGCACGTAAAGCCCGTGGTCGAGGAGCACGACCTGCGGCTTGGAAGCGTCGGAGGGGGAGGGGCGAATAAGGACGTTTCCTGGGTGCGGGTCGCAGTGCACCCAGCCCCAGTCGAACATCTGCGCGGAGAAGAGCTCGACCATGGTCTGCATGATCGCCTTTGTGCCGCCTTTGAGGGGCTTCGCGGGTATTTGGAGGGAGGAGGGCGAGGAGGGCGAGGGAAGGGAGGGGGGCAGGTCGGCGAAGGCGATGGGTGGGGGGGAATCGGAGGGGAAGGCGGCGCCAGCGGGGGGGAGAGAGCCAGGCTCGCGCTCGCCCATGAGCTTGTAGATTCCTGCGCGGTCGCTTAGTCGGATACCGTCGATCCATTCGGCGGTCATGACTTTCTTAGTTGAGTACTCTGGGTACACCTTCGGGATGTATACCTTGTCCCGCAATCGGGGCTCGTTCGCAACGAATTCGGCAGTTTGCAGAGCGTTATTAGCCTCGCGTTCGAAATCTAGCTCTTGTCGGAGATGTTCCGAAACGAAATCTATTCCGGGCTGGATTAGAGGTTATAACATTGTTCACGCGGGAAACAAACTCGCCAACGACAAAGTATACCGGCAGGTCGAACGCCCAATGCTCAAACATCCACATCACAGCACGATATGCCCCAAGATCCCATTCCATCTGTTTTCCAACAGCCGGTTTCTGAACCTTCACGGCTACCCATCGCTCTTCCTTCTCTGGCTTCCCGTCAGGCCCTATTCTGGGCCAGAGTTTTGCCTTGTGGACCTGAGCAATGCTCGCACTAGCGACAGCTTTCTCCTCGAAGATCTCGAAGACGCCACCAAGTCCGTCTGGGGGCCGGCCGAGTTCTGACACGAAGACATCCCGGACTACAGAATAGGGTATCTGTGGAGCGTCGTCAAACAGGCTGGCGAATTTAACCTGCATGGGTTTCGGTAGCAGGGCTGCATTAGCGCCGATTGCCTGACTAGAGACCTGGTTCAGCTATATAATGCCCGAAAGAGGAATGAAGCACATACCCGATCTTGATATACAGTCCACCATTAGAAGTTAGTAGGTTGAATACTCTATTTGCTACACGTTCGTGGAGTTGGGGTATGAGGTCGCTCTTCTCTTGGGTGAAGTTCCATTTATAATCTATAGTAATAGCAGCGCACTGTGATTGATTAGAACACGTGGAAACAGATAGGGATTCATTTGGGACTTACAGTCCATAATGTTCTAAGATTTCGTACAATGGACGAAGCATTGTATTCCTTATCTACGGCATATATGACGCCAATGCCCAGTACAAGGTATCCGGATCTACGCAGATACTTCTGGAGACGTGATGGGCGGTGTGGAAGCCCTTCCGTCGAGGAAAAATGTCGACGAGCGAGCTGGTGCCAGCTGGTGCTAGAGCTATGCAGGGGTGTGCATCGTAGCCTGCTTGCCTGGCGGATGGTCAGTAGAAGCGTACCGGCCATCTGCTGGTCCACAGGGGACTAGGGAGTTAGGCGCAGGTCGTTGGAGAAGGAGAGCCTGCCGCAGTGGAGTCAGCTCAAAATTTTGGTTGACATAAGTACGTGGGTGAGAGATGCGTCGAGTCCGGGATTGGTCACCCGCAAGCCGAACAGTGACGCAACATCGTACGCGGCAACTCGATCGCGTCCTCCATTCCTAACAATATTAAACAACCGGACCACATCATGCACCGGGGGCAGGCATGCTTGCTGCATACTCAGATGTAACGTCGTTAAATTAAAATAATCAATTCTGGTACAGTATTAGATGATATGTAAGATAGCCGTAGGTAAAATGTCAGATATAGGATAAATATATGAATACATGAAGGCATAGAGGCTATTAGTACAAGAAATAGAGCAAGTACGTAGAAATGGTCGGTCTCGGTAAAAGTAAGTGGTCAAGATATTGTCCAAAATATTACACATGAATGAGGGCCTTCTTGCATGTGCGTTTATGACGTTTCAGGGCATCTGGACGAGAGACTTCGCTGTCGCAATACTCACACACCTGAACGCCCTTCTTCAGGTGGGTGAGCCATAAATGCCTGCGATAAGAATCGTCTTGGACTCGCGCAGTCGTGCAAATCAATTCACCAGGCTCCATCCACTTACACTCCCCTTTGTCTATCCCATTCCGAGGATGTCTACGGTTGACGTGGCCTAAGACACAGTCCCTGTGGTCCCTGATGTACATGGTGCAGCCTTGCCATCCACAGGGTATGGGATATTCGGGCCCTTCTGTGGCAGAGTCGTAGTCAGCATCGTCTTCCGGCATCTTCTTTTTGGGAGCAGGAGTTCCCGACAGCGGATCGAAGGCCTTCCTCTTCTGACCGCTGGAGAATGACTGTGGGGTAGGATCCGAGACATGCGAGTGAGATCCAGCTGGGGGCGACAGTCTATAAAGAATAATATATCATTTACTGCATAATTAGGAGCGATGAGAGTATGGGACACACTGTGGAATGTAATGGAATATTTGCAGACCATTATCGGTAGCTACCGCACTGTTTCCATTTGGGCCGAAATTCGGACAGCGGGCCACGGGGCTCACAGATGGGCCACTGGTAAAAGGCATACAATGGTCAGAACTGGAACAATGAGGAATAAAAAAGCATAAAAGGTACGCACAGAATTAGCTGACTCTGCACTTGTTGGATCCCACCGCTTCCAGTTATCCCGTACCCTAGGCCTGCTGCTAATGGTGCAGCGTATGGATACGGAATGCGTGGAGCCGTGTCAGGATATACGCCGTAAGTATCTGCCGGAGGGTTTGTATAGCCTTCATCGCCGATATTTACTACCGTTGGCATACTCTGCTGTGGATTCAACAAGGAGGGCGCGCTAGAGTCGGTGCCGGAAGAATAGCCGTGACAAGGAGCGGAATTCGTAGACGGGATCGCAGATGTCTGGAGAGGTCCCGATGCATGAGGGGGAGCGGGAAAGGTGGAGCGGAAAGAGAATAGGGGGGTTCCCACCGGGGTGGGGAGAAGGCTGGAAAAAGCTGAGCTGGGAGTGGACCCAGTGTCGGGACTGCCGAAATTGGAACTAGAGTTGGGGTCCTGATTTCCCCGGAGCATAGGTGAGAAAGAAGGACCGGGAACGCCGTGTGTGGGCTGAATGAGGTTGGAGAAGTTGCTGCCGGAGCTGAAGTCACCGCCAGGGTTCCCGACACGGGGTTGAGATATATTGCTTTTTCCATAAAGAGTGACCTCTCGACAATCGCGGTAACGATCGAACGGCGTAATAGAATCCGCTGCATAGGCAGGATAATCGGTTGCGACTGTTAAGGTAGCCTTAGGCGGGCGACCACGGCGTTCGAAACTGGAAAATATAAGCGTTCAAAAGGTGAATGAGAATTTAAATAAATAAATAAAAACAGAAGGAACGCGCACGGTTTTACCCCTTCTCTCTTCTTGGAACGAGCCCCAGTTTGAAGAGGAGGAAGGTGCATTGACGCGCCGTAGTTGGCAGGTGATGCCAACTGAGCCAGGCGCTGCTCGGCCATAGGGTACACCTGCGCGTTGGTTATGTGCCGCGACCATGGCGGCATAATAGGAGGAGATGGGAAGTTCAGAGGCAAGGTATCAAGGTGGAAGAGCGAAGGATATCCAGTAATAGTGGGGGGTGTCGCGTTAGTCAAGGATAATCCTGGCATAGAACTGGCATCATGGTTGGATGTGAAAGGAGTGTGTAGGGCCAATGCCTGCTCGACCTGAGTGGGGTGCGGGAGTCCGGAAGTTGGGGGTGCAACGGGCAAGGCATCCGTTGCGTTGCAGGCAAGAACGTCGAGCATCAGTGTGGCAGCCTTCTCTGCAAATGCGGGATTCGCCAAAGCGTCTATGAGGTAGTCAAACTCTGCCTGAGAGAGGGGATCGTCGATGCTACTCCCGGCGGCATTATTGGTCGTGAAATCGTGAATATGGTGAGACATAAGGGAAAGATTGGAGAAAAAGTGTGGAGAAAAATGAAAAAAAAAAAAAGATAGTGAAAGAAAAGAAAGTGAAGACAAAACTAGGGACGAGACTCGTCTTTTATGTCGTGAAAGGCGGCCACCAGAGATATATGCCTGAAATAGCAAGTACGTCGGCAATCCTTCATACGTACAGATTAAAGCAGTGGGCCACCTGTCGACAATAGTAAATTCCGTGACACGACAGTGCTCTGTTGATCTTGTCATAAATCCCAGCCACCGTAACAAAGACTCGTCGTACATGCGGTGGCGACGTTTGTTTCCAATAACTAGAAGCTGCATAGTTCTGTGCGCGAACCCTTAAATAGTGCGCGCTTCCATTACTGCATTTGTCCACAATGGTTTTGACGCGGATTCCTCCACCGCCGTCATGCAGTCATTGTTCTTACCATCGCCTTGTTCGTAAATTGTGGCCAGAGAGTACGCGTGGAACCTATTGAGTAACGCTTTTTTTGGAGGTAGCTTTCCCAAACACGTGATACGTAGGCTGAAGGTCATCGACACACATCCTGGTATATGGCACTATCCATGTCAGAAGCGACGACTATGAAGCCTACGGCCATTGTGCCCTCTACCGTATTGAAGCTGTGGATTTGGAGCGGAAATTTTTGCGGACAAATATCTTTGGCGGACACCAAGAAACCCAGAAGAACTCAGGTCGTTTAACGTCCCTCGCTTCTAGCAGTGACGTTCATGCATTTGCGGTAGAATTTTAGGAGAAGAGTGGATATCTTCGCCATCCACCCTAGATAATTCCCAAGCCAAGGCTGGCTAGCTTTCAGATGGTAAGAAGCTCGATTGATTCATAAAGAGGCAAAGCCCGTATAGCGAGATGGTCAGCCAGTATTCCAGAGCTCTTAATGGTTGCAGTCGTCTAGAATTTAATAGCATTGAACCCAGCCGCACGATGCCAACCTTGTGGAAGAGACATATCAGCGTAGTTGTTTCGAGAAAAGCTTCGGTGCAAGTTTCCGATACTTTCTCCACGATCTACGCTCACGAGAAGCCGCATCACGAGTCGAAATGAACATATTTTCCTTCTTTCCCAGTGTATCTGCAAGATTTTTCTGCCAGTCCCCAATCCTGATAACGCTAATTCACCTTTCTTCAACAGTTAGCATTAAAAATGCGCTAATTTTACTCACTAGAACGATAGCTTATGTTAAGATCCCATGATATTGTCGAGGAGTCCTAGATTTCAAACCACCTTGGAAGCATCGGCCTTGTCAACTTGCTGGTTTGAAGCCCTGAGAAAAGTTCTCGCTCAACTACCTATTTGAAATGTTTCAACTTGATAAGGATGAACCATGGACACATTCCACTTGACCTAACATGAACATGGTGTCAAAACTCCTGTTAGGGAGTGCCACTCTCCTCCAAGAACTCAGAGGCCAATGAAAGCAAACAACAAAGGGGGATGGATTGTGGACTTGGGTCCACTCGGGCAAGGTACACAGACAAAGTAAATACAGTCTATATACAGCCTATCAGAATATTCCCACACACTGCCACCTTCTGACCACAAGCACGAAACTCGCACAACCCCAACTCTTGACACATAGTGCAATGGTTGGGACCTGACAGTGATTGGGATAGGTTGGGACTCATCAACGCCGCTCGAGATCGGGGTGACTGACTCAGTAAGCTCGCGCGCACGGACCATTCCGACGTTCTGCTCCGGCAGCCCAGTGTCTGACATGATTCCCACGGCATCGGCTCACGCTCAATACCAAGTTTCAAGTTCCAACTGCCAACTTCTTCCACAGCGGAAGTTGATACATAGTGAAGTCTGCAGAGCAAATTCCCTCCCAATCTGAATCAATTCCTGACTCCATCCAAAGCCATCAAATGTTCTGTGGAGCCTCAACTCAACTTCTTTCCATCGTATCATGCAAGATGGAAACCGCAGCTCACTGCTCGTCGGTCCATAACAGATATCCGAGACAAATCATGTATCATTCATGTTTCTCGTTGTACTTATAAACAGCTGCTTCGGTTTCAGCTCTTGAAATTTTTTTTTTCGTTCCTTCACTGTCAAGAACAGTCACTGTCCTCCGATTCAAGACCATGTCGACAACGGTGGTAATCGACTTCCCCGTGTCCCTCCCTCGAACGGCTCCACTGAAGAAGCGGCGAGGTGCTTTTCTGGCTAATGAACGTTCACGGGATCGCATCAGTCGTGGCCTTCTCGCAGGACTTCAAGCATTCAGAAATGAGGTGAGTTCTAGTTACAGATATCTTCCGACCGTTATTTATCACAACCCGTGTTAGGTACAAATAAAAGTTTCCCGTATCTTCCCAGCACTCCAACAATACCCCAGCCAAGCCAGAAAGCAAGGTGTCGAAATTGCATTGGCTACGCAAACCATCCTATAGAGCTGCACTATTACTGCTCTATTCCACTAGAAACGCTTCGAAAACAATTTCTGGTCCACTTTCCTGAAAACAAGATAAAGAGCCACAGCGACTGTTCCGCCTGTCAGAATACCTATGTCACCAGTACCAGCTTTCGCAATTGGCCCGATATAGAACGCCTGCGACATGGACGGAACGATGATTCCAAAGGCACCTGCAAAGGCGAGCATCGCAGCAAGTCCGACAGGCAACTTGGAGGATCGATCCCAGTCCTCGATTTGGTACATCGAGAAGCTGTTTCTCCGGAATACGATATGCTCGGTTAAAACGATACCTGCGAATGCGGTAGACCAGTACCCGATGACACCTTCATATTCATTTGAGCCATGCATAGATAGCAAAGAAAATGAAATGTAGGACTGACTTAGAATGTCAACAAGCGTCGTGTAGAAGCGTGTAGCGCCTACAACTCCGATAGGAATTAATCTACGAGAAACTATCAGCAATAGTAAAATCGTTGTTCTCCAGAAAATGAACTGACATAGCCGTCGAAATAATGGCGAAAATATATCGTGGTATCCTTGCGAAGAATGGTGCAACCGTCATGAAGCTGTTGCCTTGAATACAAACATGTCGTCAGCACATCATCTCCTTAAAAAGGAGGGGATGATGCTACCGAAAGTATACATAGTTGGAGCGCAAGCAGAGGGAATGGATAAAGCGATGACCACGACGAGGAACTTCCCGAAGCCTCCAGTAGAAGATAGAATGGCTGCGATGAGGCCACCAATGTCGTTTCCACCATCGAATTCATCGTTCCAGGAAGGAATGCCAGGCGCTGCTGCGGCGAATGCTGCTCCAAGCATATGACCTATGATCTACGAGGTCTTGAGATTAGTACAAAAAACTGTCTGTGTGTGACTCCTACTCACGCTGGCAGTCAGGAAGCCGAGATAAGTATAGGAAAATATCCGCGCGCTGAAATCCTGGTGAGGGCCTGGATTGGAAATAGTATGGACTACTTACCTCGACGCGTTCGCATCATGGTAGACCCCGTAGTCTGGGACCATGGTGCACCAGCTGATGACGCTGGAAGCAACGAAACATCCAAAAGATAGGATCGCCGCCGCAGTTGCGGGTGGATATGTTGGGAATGTTGACGGATTCAGATGTTTGCCGCCCACTCCAAGCATGATGATGAAGGCAATTGCATTTGGAATCCATGCCAAACTTTCATACCTGCTGGTTTTTGAGTACTAGTATGGGAATCGCTATGCGGGTCCAGTGGTAAACTTACCAGTGGATAACTTTGTACCCACAGAAAGTTACCTATGATCATCAAATAGCAAGGTTGCGCCAGGCTATTTAAGAATAATAAGTGAATCTACTTACTGCTAAGGAAAGAACGCCGATGATAACTATTCCCAGAGTGGCATTCAGATGCTCCGAGACAGCGGCTATCGTCTGGCCGCCTATGATGCAGTTTAATATGAGGAATCCCTCCATCGAGAAGACATTCAGAAGACTGGGTAAGATAGAGCCATAGTATCTGCATTCAAAATGTCCTAGTGAGATGGCAGATCAAAAGAATGCATGACTCATAAGATCTTACCCCCAAGAGAACCGACATTGCACCATCCCACGCATCCCCAACTTGGGTCCGAATACAGCACTGTCGAGTTAAGTTAAGAACGCCGTTCTCATGCGAAGCTTTACGGTAAACTCACAAGTACGCAGGGACTGCGCAGGTGCTAAAGAACTAAAGTCAGGGCATCGAACTTCGCTCGGGCGCAGAGCCTCCGAGGCCGACCCGTCAAAATAAGAGACAGTGAAGGACGTGTGACACACATAATATCGACGACGAGCAGGACGAGAAGGGAGTCGCGTAGGCCTAGGGAGAAGAAAGCAGGCCCGGCAGAGCCGGTACTGAAGGCTAGCACGTTGAAATTCGCAGAAAACCAGACAAAGAACATCTGGTATAGCCTCTTATCGACGCGATTCTCGACAGGGATAGGAGCGATCCTGCAGGGTTTTTCGTTGTGTGAGCTGGTTTCGAGAATAGGTCCGGCGGAGAACACACCCATTTGTCTCTACGCCCCAGCGCAGCAGGAAGTCGGTCACTTTCTGTGCAATAGTCGCCTTCGGCTCCACAGCGGGAGAGACCTCAACACGGTCCACACTGAGGTCCTTCTCGGAGCTGGACATGGTGATGGGGAAGACGAGGACGGAAATATGCTGGCCCCGGGTTTTGTCAGTGTAAGAAAAGAAGCATGAGTGGCTCGTGATGTAGGCTGGGAGGATGAATCAGACACGACGCGATAGAAGTTGTTCGGCCCGGGCTGGGGAGTGGGGCTAAGCGAGCAATATGGAAGTGTGATAGCCCGTCGAGGTCTAGGTTTGTGGGGAAGGCGCCGCTACTCGCGCTGCAATTGATAGGCCTGGTTTAGCACTGACGAAATGGAATCGGATGCCGATATGAAGTATGAAAGATAAGTTAGTTTTGAGCGATGCATGTGGTAAGTGTACAAATGATGATATATGGTCATGGTGCCGTGAGCCCCCTCCTCCTCCGAGTCTAAAATGCAAAAACAAAAGCAGATCGATCGATAGCCGGTGACCTGCCCCTCAGTTCATCATCGCTGGCGGCATTGCTGCATGTGATACCGACGCGCCGGGCGTTGATCGGTCATCTTCCGCATTCGATTCATGAGGTCCCTCGCGAGGAAGACGGTCTCGCTGTCTTCCTCGTAAAGCGTGAGGTTGTCGTCGATCTTTTCGAGGATGGAGATGTCGGTGGGGAGGAGAGACTTTATCTCGGAAAGGCGAAAGATGGTGATGAACTCGTGCCGGAAGACTTTTACGTCGATGGTAGGCAAAGTAGATGCAGTCGCACTAGAGGGGACTGGAGGAGTGGAACGCGTTAGTTGAAAGGCGATGAAAGAGAAAGTTGCGGACGCACTTTGCACCAGACATACGTTGCCCTTTATCCGAGCAAACGCGAAAGACCCTCCACTCAAGACAGGAGAGACAAAGGTGACGCTGGCTGAGGGCTTTCCGAGAGTCATAGGAGGGAGTGTCGGGGACAGACAGGCTACGGACATGCTGGAATGTTTGAGGAGACTAAGACAAACGGAAGGTGAAGGGACTTTGTATCTGAAAGGGATCGGCAGTCGCGTCATGACCAGTTTATATAGCTCCAGTTACGAAGACACGCTCGGCCCACGAGGGAAAGGCGGCAGACAGCACACAACGTGCCCGATCCGGCAAGGTGTCGTTATGGAAAGCCCCAAAAGCGGAAAAGATCAACGCTGCATGCCTGGAAGTGCCAAACACCCGCTTGAGTTTCGCTGAGGGGCCACTCTCAGCTTTGTCTTCTGTGCGGAGGCAATCTGTGCTGTGATTCCCACGTACCTGAGTGCTTCTTTCGATGGCCCTCGGGAGAGCTGCACTCACCGAAGTGGATTATCAGCGGGTTGGTCGTGTGACTAGTGAGTAATGGCATAGCTGGAGAGAGGGATGTCGTGATGATCTGCAAATGTGGAATCAAGACAAAGAACGGAGTGTCCCAAAAAAAACACAATAGCCTGCAGTCTAAAATTACCACTGTAGTACATATAGAATCAACATCGCATGACGGCCAATAAATAAATAGATACGCAAGGAGTCCCACTCGCAAACCCTAAGTATCCCATCCATCATCCGGCATTGCACCAGATGTTCCCCCAGCGGTCCTGAGCTGTTTTCGTCACGCCCGCGCCCTCATCCCCGTCCGCGCTGTCGATGTACCCGACCCCGTAGCTCGCCGCCGCGTTGAAGTTTGCGGTGGGGCACTTGAATCCAAGGAACGCGGGGCACATCCGGTCCACCGCCGTGCACGTCTCGATGCACGGGAGCAGCATTGAGTACGCGCTCCCTGCACGTGGGAAGTTCTGATTCCGCGCGAGCTCGGGCTTGCCCGTGTCCTGCGGGACGAGCGCGGAGAGGACCTGCTGCGCGTCTTGGTTGGCGGGATCGGGGACGGTGGAGGCGGAGAGTCCCGTCGCGCTCGGGGCGGCGGGGGATGAGGTGAAGCTGCCTGGGCTCAAGGGGCTCGGCTCTCCGCAGCGCGTGAAGGTGATAGCGCAGAGCCAGCGGCGGTACGCGCGCTGGCAGTCATCGCAGCCGACGATAGGGGAGTACCAGTCGCGCCCGCAAGGGAAGGTGTTGAGCGTTGTGGTGAAGTTGGTGAGGTAGGAGAGGAGCGGGTCGGTTACGTTCGTGGGGAGATTCGTGCTGTCATAGAGGACCGCGCCGCCGGGTGGGGCGGGGAGAGGGATGGGGTAGGCGACGCCTGGGCAGTAGGGGAGGGACGCGACAAGGGGGCAGGAAAAGGCAGCTGGGCGCAGGTGTCAGCATAGGGAGGGACTGGAAGTAGGGGTGGCATACCTGATTTTGTAGCAAAAAATATGGGCCCGCTGACTTTCGTGCTGTCCTGTAGCACATATGCGGTATAGTTCGTGGCGGGCGTTAGCCCTCCCATGAGCCATTGGTCTCTCCAGCCGTCCTGGTCTCTTAACCACAACGTTTGGTTTGCATTATTCCCAGCAGACTTTTGGGAGGAAAGGAAGCATCCAGTCTGCGGCCCAGATGCTGCGTTGGAGGATGTTGGGGTGACTATGAGGGTGAAGTTGGGAGTGGATGATGGGCGGTCGGGTAGGGAAGGGTTCGCAACAGGCAGAGTATAGTTTGGGTATGTAGGCGGCACGTAATTGGGTTTTGAGAAGGGAGGAGAGAATACAAGAGCTTGGTTCGCGGTGGTGTCTCCGAGAAGCGGGAGGTTGCTGAGCACTTGGTGCATTGGGCCTGTTGGCGGTATCAGATTATGTACCTGTAGGAAATAAAATGGACTCACCAGCATTGGAAACGCCCACTTCAAACTTGACCTGGGCTCCGTTTGCCTCGACGGCCAGGACACCGCCGTTAGGAAATCTGCCGATCCAACTGCCCTGCCCATTCTGGAGATTTATCTCAAATACGTCGGTCCCTCCGCCGGACCCTGGATCATTCTCTGTTGCAGAATTCGTGCTGTTCGTGACGAAGAACCTAGGGAGGGTAGAAGAGCTGGCACATAGCGCGATGGAGACACTGAGCTGATCCTGGCTCGGGAGCGTGAATGACGGGGGATTTGGGAGAGCTTGGGAGTTGAAGGACACGAGCGCGTTGAGTGAGAGTGTTTGTCGAGTTTGTGCTAGGGCGAGGGCTGCGTTGAGGAGGAGGAGGAGAGCTTCAGGTAACATCCAGGACCGCGTATACTATGGTTGTCGTAATAGTCGTTAGTAGTTACCCGCGTTGGCTGTGTTTGCCAACGACGACAGCTCAAGAGCATCGGCCGAAGAAATCTGTTTCCACGTGATCTAACCGTGGGGTCGAAGTATCGGCCGACAACTTGAGCAACCCCACAGTGCTCTTATGTTGGAATGCTACTCTTTGGCGCCTAAGATTCTCGGAACACTGTCCGATATCTATTATATTTCTGTGCGCTATATAAACTCTCAAGGAGCCTGTTAACTTGCTGCAATAACGAACCACCCATACCCACCGGATCTTGCACTTGCACAAATTGGACTTCTGAGCTGCTGACTTATACCTATCCTTATCTACGATGTTCTATCCTAGAGTCCCACTCACGTCTCGTGCTTCCAGGGCCTTCTTGTGTGCGCCTTCATCCTTCAAAGTCTCATCACTCTCAGCGCGAACATGCAGAAGATACCTTGCTACTCCAGCTTCGGACAACATTGTCAACATCGTGGAAGTGGGCCCGCGCGATGGGCTGCAGAATGAGAAGGGCGTGATACCCCTCGAGGTCAAAGTGGAGTTGATCAACCGGCTAGCGAAGGCTGGCGCTATGAACATCGAAGCGGGGAGCTTCGTCAGTCCCAAATGGGTGCCACAGGTCAGTACGGGTCCTAGTTACACGACATATTACTCATAACCTTTCACTTTTAGATGGCAGGCACTGCCGAAGTGCTGAAAGGAATCAACCGACTCCCGAACGTGCATTACGCCGTCCTCGTACCGAACCAGCGCGGGCTGGACGATCTCCTTGCCCTCTTCGACCGGCACGCAGACACGTCCCCGCCGCTCTCAGACGAGATCTCCATCTTCACCGCCGCCACCGACGCCTTCACACGCGCCAACCTGAACTGCACTACCGCCGAGTCCCTGCAGCGCCTCGCCCCCGTGGCGAAGGCCGCGCGAGACCGGGGCCTGCGCGTCCGGGGGTATGTGAGCGTGGTCATTGCGTGCCCGTACTCTGGAAAGGTGGATTATAAGCGCGTAAGGGAAGTGGCGAAGGAGCTGATGGACATGGGGTGCTATGAAGTTAGTTTGGGGGATACGGTAGGGCAGGGGAAGCCGTATGAGGTTGCAGAGATGCTGGAGGAAGTGAAGAAGGGCGTGGACGTTAGGTCGTTGGCGGGACATGTAAGTTACTCTGTGTTTTTCTTTTTGTTGAAGGTTGGCTGATTTGGAGTTAGTTCCATGATACATATGGCACTGCCATAGCGAACGTGATGGTCGCTTTGGAGCACGGGATTCGAACGATTGATTCGTCTGCTGGTGGTCTCGGTGGCTGCCCGTATTCTCCTGGAGCTACAGGCAATGTCGCGACAGAGGACGTGCTCTACGCCCTCAAAGATTCCCCATATCATGTAGCAGGCTCAGCGGGAGGCACGTATGACCTAGAGCAGGTGGTTGACATTGGCTGGTGGATCCTCAAGCAACTTGGCAAGTCGGATGGCAGCCGAGTAGGGAGGGCAATCCGGGCAAAGAAGGAGACAGAGTCGACGAAGAGCAAGCTTTAGAACGTTTACCTGTCGTAGTATAGGCCATTATTGATAGTGTTGTACGGTCGATTCGTTCCTGAGATGTCTCCGAACTTCATAGCAAAGAACATACAAATGTACAAAAGACAGACAACATCTATACAGAACTAACACCTCCCTCCAGTCACCGATACCGATCATCGCTGCTCAGGTCTCGGCTCTGCAAAGAACACAATTAGCACTTATCCACACCGTCACTGTGCTATAAAAAAAAAGCACTTACGACTCCACTGCACGCTGAGAATAAGATTATCGTAACCCCGTCCATGCACCTTCTCCATCGCCTTCTTCGCCACCTCCTTATCCTCAAAGCTGACGAACGCAAAGCCCTTCCCTGCGCCTGTCTCCCTGTCCCGACCCACGTACACACGCGCCACGCGTCCGAATACGCCGAACAGGTCGCGCAGGTCATTCTCCTGCGTGTCCTCGGAGATGTTCGTGACACGCAGCGTTGGGAGGTCGTCCCCGCTGCGTGCACCGCCAAGTCCGCGCATGGACTCCCCGGCACCGCGCCCGGCACCTGCACGCATCGAGGGGGGTACGTATTTCCCGCCCGTGGAGTTGCCTAGGCCGGAGGGGGCGGCGGCGGCGGTGTCCCCGCCCATACCCATGTCATCGTCGGGGCCGGCGCCAGTGTCTGGGTGAGAAGGTGTGAGTCAGTAACATAACAGTTTGGATGGGAATAAAAAGGTGTGCACCTGTGTTTTCCAGACCAGCAAGGGTATCTTTGTATGGACATTTGGCGGTGAAATGGTCGCCTTTGCACAGACGACAGACAACCTTGCCAGCGCCGGCTTTGCTAAGCTTTGCTTTGACGTTATCTTCTGGTGATTGTTCGGCTTCGGCGTTCTGCAGAAAAAGAAAAGGGTGAGCGAATGGTAAGGGTTTAAGAGGGGATGGCACACCTTGTTGCCCACGCTCAGCTTCAGAGTAACGTTCTCTCCAACAGTGGTGGTCGCGCGATCGGGGCCTGGCTTGCTCCCCCGCTCTTGCCCAAACTTAGCCCACTTCTGGCGCTCAGCGACGGTGTGGTCAACGACCGATTTTTGAAGCGTACGCTTGATGCGTCGGGTGATCTGGGATTCACAGTATGATGAGCCTTGCGAGGTTCATTATGACCCAGAAATGCTGTAGTACCTTCACTTTCTTGCCCTCGTCATTGAGGGTGTACTCGATCGTAGTCCTGATCCCATTCTCGTCGATGAAATCCTCATTTTTGGGTTGCTCTGCAGGGGTATGGGGTTATGCTTTTTTTCTTGGTCAGCGAGGATGGGACGCACCGAGCTCGTCGACGTCGTCTGCCCAAGACGTTTTTGGTATTCTATGGAAGCTTCATTAGTGTACTGCCAGAGAATTGTTGCTCGATGGTACGCACGACGAGGCCATGCTTGTGTTCGGAAAAGTTTCGTGGTGACTTGCCAAGCGAGAGCAAATGACGTGTGTGTGCTTGTTGACCAGAGAGCTCCCGGCGCTTGCCGAAAAGGCATTCACTGTCGCGACTCAGGAGTTCGTCGTCGCCCATTCTCTTCTACATACTTGACGCGTTATGTTCATAAACTTCTATGTCTTCAACTCAGAATTTGCATGATTATATGTATTCTTCGAATCTTCCTCTTTTTGAGACCCATATCCTAGGCGCTGACGTGCTGTTCTACTTTACTCTCATTTTAATCCTCATGCTCGTGTTCAACGATTCTCCTACTGGCAACATCGATGCTAGCCAATATTTTCATGGAATAGCGACAAACAGGCCTATCTGCCTTCCGTTATGAAGATGCTATGAATACTGATAATGAAACTAGACTTCCAATTTCCCTCTGGACTTACTCGCGCTTCAAAATCTTTAAATTTCTCGTGAGTATATTTTAACCTAGCTACTCATATATAGTCTTATCTCTTACACCTACTTTCAGCACTGCTAGTAACAAATTATATGCAGGGTATGTTCTTGGAATAGAGCCTGTTCTTCCGATAGCTACTGCGTGCCTCACTCGGCTTCAAATTCTTTCGTTGTCGCCAGATCCGCCAGTGACGGACAAAACGCTTCAAAACTTTAGCCGACATTGCTTTGAAGCCGCTTCACAGTTGATTGTTTAATTACCTCCTGAACAAGGTTTTGTGGCACTTGCACACATATGCAGCGCTTACTGAAACCCCAGGTAGATATCTGCTATCCCACCACTGACAGCTATTGTGATCGAAAAGCCTAACGGATCACTAGGTTTGGTACAGCCATACGGAAAAATGTTTACAGAACATAAGGTACATACAGTCGTTACGACAAAGGTAATGAAACTTACTCCGTCTACAAATTATAGGACACCGGCTGCCCTGACAAGCATATGTTTGAATTTCCCAAGGGAGTCGTCTTTTCATCTGTCTTGCAAACTACATGTAACAGTTACTCATACGCAGACCATCGCAAAGATCTTGTCCCATGGACGAGTCACCTACCTGGTCGTACCAATCCAACTGGATTAATAGGAATCTACTTAGGATCGTTTGAAATTGTCTCCGCTTGAGGCAACAATAACCAGTACTATGAGTGAAGTTATTTCGGACCTATGCACGAATTGAATGCGAGATTTGCATCCCAAATGGGCAGATCCAGCGCTTATCTCGATACTTCCATCCATTCTTCTCGGCGATCGTCCTCTATATCGTCAATAGCATTATCTGCAGACCCTTCGTTTCGGTTCCAGGCGATGTTAACGGGAGAAAGAGAGAAAGAGATGCATCCGGACCGATATGTATGCCACTAGCCTTTCTCAACCCTACTCCATGGGTTTTTCATCGAAAATAGGTAGAGGGTATCTTCAAGGACATACTGCTCTTCTCCAGCTCCGTGCAGTGCGAGCCCCGTACCCCAAGGTGAGATCGTCGGGATCCTCCTCGAAATCCTGCCCCGATCGATTCGATGGATGGATGAACAAGAATCCTAAACACAAACACGCCTTCCATTCGATGTGTCGCGATTGGCAGGAAACGCAGATGGTGAAGCTTCCGCGATCAGTGAGTACGCAGGTGAACATCATTTAGGGCACTTACCCATTAATAGACTGTAACAGGGACTGCCCTACTCCATATGCGAGCAGGCGTGTCAAATGAATCGATCTGCTACTTTGTGATTCTCTCGAGAAAATGGATATTATCGTGTGCGTCTAGTTGTTTGTGTGACTCTTTAGGAGTCGTGCGTTGACGAGGTTCTTTTAGGGTGATGTGGAAACCGTCCGGAGTGCCAGAGACGCGTGATGGCCAGCCGGGCAAGAACACCGTAGACTGGTTCACGGGGAGTTTCGTGAGGTCAAGTCTTCGAAAGAACTTGCCTCTGACCCCCGAAGAAGTGACGTCCTGAGTTCGCTCTTCGGTCGATGGAACTTCTGAGTATACTATCATCGTCGGCCGTCATAAAGTGCAATTCTCCGCTGAGCACTGTCGTCGATAATAAAGCATATGCAGACAGCAAAGTGGCTCTGAATTGACGACCCATATGATATGCGCTCCCGATTGCAGCGTTTATTAATGGGATACTGATTTGTCCTTGCGAATAACATTCTTCCCTCAAACAGTGCCTACGCATGTGGCAAAGAGCTGGGAACATGCTACATATGAACGCGTCTATTCGAATTTCTGAACCTCGCTTATTATAGTGCCAAGTAAGATGCCAAGTATACGCGATAAACATAACACTCCAAGCACTCACCCACGTTAATCGTAAACGCACGTACCAACCTGCCTTCCTGCTTGGCAGCCACGATAAACCTCTGTATCTTGCTATCGTCGGTAACTACTCCCCCGACTTTTTACAATGTTGGATCTGCGCACGCGACCCTCGTTCGTATCTGGGAGCTTCACCGCCACTGCATTTCCGCCGGAAGCGCTTGTCACGATCTACAGACAGCTGGAAAACCCGTTATTGCCCATGATTATGCCTGATAATATTCCGCCTTTGCCTTGTCCTCTGCCTCCGACACATGCTCTGCTTCAGATAAGGCAATCCTCTCGAACACTCACCACGCGAATGGGCATCACGATACCTCTGATGCGAGACAGCGCAGCCTTGCCTCTACTCTACCGCACTGATATTCTTCTAGGGATATAGCTTAAATACGCACAAAAGGCTCGCAGAACTTCAGAACTTATCCCCCCGAGTTCCTCCTCACCTTCCTCGGCACTCCATCATGCAGTTCGGTACCCTCGCCATCCTTGTCTGTGCTGCCTCTGCTGTTGTGGCGACGCCCCTCGAGTCGCGCGCGCTACCTACGCCCATCAGTGCGTCGACTGCGAGGACCTACCTGGCCGCTCGTGAGTAGCATATCTCGTGAAGAGCTACTATCGTATGCTGATATGTTATTTCCAGTGACTGTGGAGGCCGAGTCCAATTCCCCGGCTTATGACCGCGATCTCTTCAACCACTGGATCACCAGTTCGTATTTGTTGAGATCATCCCTTGCACTGTGCTGACTTCTTTCATGCAGTCTCAGGCACCTGCAACACACGCGAGAGTGAGTTGTTTATAATTTTGCTCTAGAAGATATTTACAAGAGCTCCCACTTTCAGCCGTTCTCAAGCGTGATGGTACCAATGTGGTTGTTAGCAGTGCCTGCGCCGCGACCTCCGGAAAGTGGGTTTCTCCTTACGATGGTGTTGCCACCACTCTAGCTAGTGACCTCGACATTGTAAGCGACTTTGCTGATCATCTATTCGTCTTACATGTAACTCATGCATGCATTTCAGGACCATCTCGTTCCCCTCAAGGAGGTCTGTTATTAGTACTTTTACTGCTAGATACGTTTTATTGACTGTCGAGTTTTAGGCTTGGGTGTCTGGTGCTCGTCTCTGGACCAACGCCCAGCGCGAGGCATTCGCTAACGACTTGACGCGCCCCCAGCTGGTTGCTGTCACGGACAAGTAAGTTTATCCACACCCAAGGTTTATCTATCTTGAACTGACCGTTTTTTTTCCTATAGCCTCAACCAGGCTAAGGGTGACATGGGTTAGCGTCGCATTTGGTTCTCCTGTTGTTCACCACTGACTCCGTTATCAGATCCTGCTGAATGGATAGTCCCCCTCAGCAGCTACGTCTGCACATACGTCCGTGCTTGGGTGCAGGTCAAGTACTGCTATTCACTCAGCGTCGACACCGCGGAGAAGACTGCCCTCACCAAGTACCTCGCCAACTGCTAAGCAGAGGCTGCAAACTGAGAGGAATACGGGGGATGAGTTTACAGACACCCTATATCATGATTATGATCTATATACACACCTCGACATAATCGCGGTTTATATACCTCACAATGAATTGTTCTCTTAATCTGAATGTTATGAGCATCAGAGTATCTTTGCTTGGGAGAATTCGGGTTTCGTGAATAAAAGGCTTCGATCGCTGGGACATCCGGCAAGGGATGTTCCTATTGACAGCTTACAGGGAACTCAAGTCTAGTATTTTTCTCTACCTGACATTGGCTGCATATAAAGGCACAGATACGCACGAGCCTTTAATAATAGTTACAATATACAAATTCGATTTAGTGTCCAAATCGTCTAAGCCACAGCCTTGGCGCTCTCAGTCAGAATGGTGTTCAACCCCTCTCTCTTCAAGCACCCCTCAAACTTGAAGCTCGCGGCGATCGCGTCGATCTCCTCCTCGCTCTTCCCGACAAAGTGGTCCGCCCACTCCTTAATGAGGTACTCACTGACTAAAATGTTCCTCGACAACCGCGTGATGCGGTCGGTGAAGCGCCACACAGGCGCCGGGTAGAGGTTACGGTACTGCTCAGGCACCTCTTCAAGAATATGGTCAATGAGCGGCTGGTAGACGTGCTTCACGGCGGTGTCGTCCGCGCCCCACGCGTCCACCGCGAGCCGGTGCTTCTTCGCGAGGAAGTCCTTGAAGAGCTGCATATACGGCGTCGCGGGGTCGAGGAACACCATCCCCTGGAAGCCGATGTCCTTGTACAGCCAGATGCTCCAGCTCAGGCGGTCCTGGTTGTAGATGTGCAGCTGGTCGCGCAGGACTTTGTACCGCGTTTCGTTGATCTTGTCCGTCGCGGCGCCCTCATACTGCTGGCGCGCGTAGACGGGGCCCCACTCCCCGTTCCACACGCATAGCCCGCGCTCGTCCATCCACGCGCGCTTCTTCTCGTAGGAGCGGCGCAGGCGGTGTTTTTGCTCGTCCGAGGCGACGTACTCCTGCGGCGCGGCGGGGAAGCCGAAGTTGGAGTAGTCGTGGATGGAGTAGGCGGTGTTGGACCACTTGGTGTGCACGTCACCGAAGTGGGAAAAGTCGGACGCGAAGGTGTTGCCGTCGAAGAAGATGGCGTGCTCCGAGTCGATGGCACGGATAGCGGTGTAGACTTGGTCGTAGAAGGCGATGACGCGCGTGTGCTTGGGGTCGGTGGGCTCGTTGAGTGGGTTGTACCCGGCGATCCATTTGTTGCCTTTGTAGTGCTTGGCGAGCTCGGTCCAGAGCCAGAGGGTGCGGTCCTGGAAGTCCTTGTGGTTGAAGACTGGAGTGGGAATTAGAAGGGCGGTTGAGAGTGGAAGGCGAATATGCTTACAATTGGCAATGTGGCCTCCATGGTCGGAATGCCAGTCGGTATTCTGTCCACCGGGAGCGGTGTGGAGATCGAGGATGGTGTAGATGCCGTGCTGGGCACAGATGTTGATCACGCGGTCGAGGTGCTTGAACCCGGACTCCTTGAGAACGCGGGGGTTCATGTCATCTGTGAATGGTGTCAGGAGAGTGACAGTGAGGTGATATCATATAAACGGACCTTCGAAGTGGTGGTAATTGAAGGGGAGACGGATACAGTTGAGTCCGAGGCTCTTGAAGAATTGTGCATCGACGTCGGTAAAGAAGTATTCAAGGAACTAAGAAGGGTCAGACTGGCGAGTTGGTTGATATGGACGAGCGTTGCTCACCTTGTCGAAGAAAAGATCGGACTTTTCTTGGCCAATGGTTTCTGCGAGGGTCTCGCGGATTTGGAATTCGCATCCAGGATAGCCTGATGAGTATGTGAGAACATGCTCATGGTTTATGAGGAGCGAATGCACCTGAGATAAAGTTCTCCATGCTGGTGGTGAAGGATGAGAATAGTGCCAGGACGAGGAAGGAGGTGCTCACTTCATCCAACCGCCGAGACCAGCGCCGCGAAGAATGACTTCGTTGCCTGCCTCGTCAACGATTTTAGTGCCGGATACTTTGAGAAGGGACATTGTGGCAGAATGTGGGGTGATAAAGCACCATCTTTTCCACAGGATATGTTATTTTATACATGTTCAGGAATAGCTAGACGGAGGGATGCGGTCCGGAGAAATACAGCGAACAGGTGAGCAGCAGTGGCCGATGTTTTCCCGACTCGAGGGGCGAGAGGGTGCGGAGGAGAGGGCCGAGTGATGGAAAGGCACCGAGTCGAAGGCTGGGCTTGTGCGGCAGAGACGAGGATCCTGGAAGATGGCGGTCAGAATATGGCATCGAGGGTGTGGTAGAGGCGCCAAGGGACTCCGCTAAGGGCCGCCATGACCCGCCTTCCGAGTCGATGCCGAAGATGATCGCGGAGTCCAACTAGCCGCACACCCGCCCCGTCATGCTCACCCAACCACCATCGCCGCCGCCGCCCGCCGTGCCCAATGGCTCCAACGGCGCCGCCCCCGCCGAGTCCCCTCTCGATCTTGTTGGCGGCCCCTTCGCCGTCATCGAATCAGACCCGGGCGTGTTCACCTCGCTCACCCGCCGCCTCGGCATCCGCCACCTCGAGCTCGTCGAGCTCTACGACATCGAGCCGTGGGCCGTCGACAACCTCAACCCACATGGTCTCATCTTTTGCTTCATGTGGCGCAAGGACACACACCGGCCCGCGGACTTTGACGACCCCGCCGCTGACCGCGTGTGGTTTGCGAACCAGCTGAGCGACGACGCGTGTGCGACGCATGCGATTCTGAATGTGGTGCTCAATTGCCCTGGGGTGGACATTGGCGAGGAGCTGCGCGCGTTCAGAAGCGAGACGGAGCAGATGTCGCCCGTGGTGAGTTGAAGACTTCTTGGGCGTAGTGGATACTGACGGTTTGGTAGATGAGAGGATTGGCTATGACCAATTCACCCATTCTGCGCCAGGCGCACAATTCGCTTGCTCGGTATGTGGTATATCAATTTAATTCAATATCCAAGATTTAATCTACCCCCAGTCCCGCAGATATCCGAGGCGCCCTCAACGCCATCGCCACCACCACCTTCGACGCTGCGAAAAAGGCCAAAGCGCAAGCCGCCGCGCAAAAGCTCGCCGCGCGGGGCACAAAGCCACCCCCCGCCAAACGAGCCAAGGTGACACCCAAGGGCAAAGAGAAAGAAAAGGAAAAAGCGAAAGAGAAGCCCCAGCCGGAGGAGGAAGAGGAGACGTACCATTTCATCGGGTACGTCCCCGTGCATGGGAAGGTGTGGGAGCTCGATGGGCTCAAGTCCGGCCCGTTGGAGGTCGGGGAGCTTCCCCTGCCCGCGGCCTCCTCCTCTTCCTCTCTATCTACAAGCAGTGCAGCGTGGATGGACATCGCGCGCCCAGCGCTGCGCATGAAGATGGACAAGTATGGTGGCTCAGGGAACGATGGGAGTAATATCAGGTTCAGCCTGCTCGCGATTGTGGATGATATGTATGAGAAGGCGAGCGATGAGCTGGAGTTTTTGAAGCGGGATTTGATGGCACTGGAGAAAAGAATTGAGGAGGCGGAGGCGCTGAGGGGAACGTGGAGGGGTACTGTGAGTTTTCCGTTATTTTTAAATTTTTATTTTTGGTCCTTATTAAAACAACGTCACTTTCTAGGTCGATGCAGATTTGCTGGCTACGTCCCGAAGCGTGTTTACCGAACGGGAAGGGGAGGCAATGGTGAAAGGCAGGACGTACGCGCCGGATTTCGCCGCGCGGAGGATGCAGCGCGATATTGAGATCATGGATATGCCCGAGAGGAAGCTCCTGTCTGCATGGGAGGAATGCATGCGCACATCGATGCGCGCAAAGGTTGCGGTGGAGGACGAGCTGGCGAAGGCGAAAAGGGCGAATGTGAGTTCTAGTTTTGCGTTTAACGCTAAATCTGACAGGATTGCCGCGCTGTAGAAGGACCATGTGAAGCGGACGTTCGACTACGAACCATTCTTCCGCGAATTTTGCCGGCATTTGCAGGAGGAGGGGCTGTTGGGCGCGCTTTTAGATTTGGATGAGCCCGGGAGGAAGAAGGCAGCGAAGAAGGGTGGGGCGAAAGCGAAGGGATGAGTGCCACTGGACATTGGGTGGCTGATTTAGAGTGGATTTTTTGGATAGATTTCATGGCTGACCGTGCTGATAATGTATATACATGCATAATGCCAGGCGGGGCTGTTGTACGAGTACTTGCTATTATACACTTGATTACCGGATACCATATACATAACCAAACCTCCAAAATGCCCTCCTTGCCTTGTGCTCCCCATGATGCATGATTCACCGCTCGTGGTAGTAGCTCCCCCGGAGATAAAACAGCGTCCCGTGGTTCTCCCTCCCCCCACGCTCGTTGTCCACCGTCTCGTACTCGCTTACTCGCCAGCGCCACACGGTGAAGCACTTCCACGCGTTCCCGTTCGTGCGCTTTGCGCGCTCCACACGCCCGTCGATGTCCAGCAGTCCTGTCTCGAGCATTGACGGGCTCGTGATGCTCATGCTGCGCGTGGTGGCGGGTGGGTCGCCTGGGTCCCGTAAGAGGAGGGTGGGGGGCAGGTATTGTGTGGAGCCGATCTCGGTGAGGACGGTGAGAGCGTATGTTTTGGGGTGGATGGATTGGATCTGGACATGTGGCATCAAGAAGGGTGTGTGTGGAGGGGGTCAGAAAGGGTGGGGTGGGGTGGGGAAGAGGAAGGAGGACGTACGATGCAGTCTTTTTGGACGACGAGATTGAGCATGCTAAAGTTGCGCTTGTAGGCGATTACATCCCCGACGCGGAGGATCCCGTTTTGGGACAGCTCGAGGAGCTTCACTTCGGCTGCTTCGCTGGTAAGGAAGGGAAAGAGGTTGGCAGAGTGGATGAAAGGAACGTGTAAGGAGACTTACCCAGCTAGTGCACTGGATATGGGAGATTTCAACCATGACGCTGCGGCCTCGGCTTTTGGTGCTTCCCGCGAGGCATGTTCGCGCTCCCAGGTTTCATCCTTCCACGGGGCGGCCAGCGTCCCGGCGAGGATGCCCTCTTGGTACTTGCGCACCTTTTCTTCTTGCGTCTCCGACGTCCATTTGTTGTAGATGTGGTCCTGGAAGGTGTGTGCGGCAGCTAGGAAGTGCGGGTCCGTGAATATGCTACAGTTCAGCTCTTGTTCTTCTGAGCCGGAAGCGGGGTCGACGGGCATGGCGTCAACGGGGATGGATGGGTGTTCGGGTTCTAGGGAGTCTTGGTAGTTATTGAACGCGGTTGGTGGGAGGAGTTTCTTGAGGGAGGCCTGCGCCTCGGGGGAGAGCATGTTCCAGGAGGAAGCGTTGATGAGGTCCTAAGAGACAAGAAAGAGGAGACGAAGGTGCTCGTTGAGTCACAGTACGTGCTTTGTGGATCCACATCGACAGAGGAGGCGGCGTCGATTGACCAGCAGGAGTTCGGAGGTATAACGTACAGATATGTCCATGGTAGTGAGCTTGCTCTTTGGGTCCTGCAGGAGAGAGTGCAGTTGCGCGCTGGGATCAAGCTCATCGGCCTTACGTTTTGTTCGAGGAGTGGGCGGGGGTACCACCGGCGTTGTTGAAGCTGTGGCGGCAGCGCATTTTTCTGTCTGCCGTGGCGTGCGCCTGGGGCGATCTAGCATTGCTTTTACAGAGATGGAGAGCTCAGGATGAAGGCGTTCAAGATGAAGGCGCTCAAGCTGAAATGTGCGCAAGGTATTGAAGTAACTTTATGGTTAAGGTTCATATCCTCGAGGCGCGACCGGGCCGCGTGGCAATGAGAGTCGTTTGGCATCATCGTGCGTACCAAATAAGCCTAGCAGTCGGCAAGTTGCACTGACGTTGACTGACCCGTCTTTTGTACACAACCTTCTAAAGTGCTCAGGAACATCTCTCACACCGTCAAGGATATCTTAAATTTCAAGATACGGGCCATACACCTCTCAGATACAAAATAGGTGCTAGGAAGTACCGTCCGTTTCTAAACATTCATAGTTGCGTGGCCAGGGCATTAACTTGAGCAATTTCGCTGGCTGACGCACCGATAGCATTCTGGGAAATAGAAGATTAGTACCGTGTATGGCATCGGTCATAACCCCAAGCTGACCTTTGTAACCTTGCCAAGCTGGTGCGCGACGGTGTTGGCAACGCTAAGGGTCACTCCCTGTGCGGTCTGCACGCGTGAGATCTGGAATTGAAGGAAAAACTTTGGGCCCTTCAATTTTGCGAGCAGAGCCGCCGAGTTGGGCTGGGACTTTTATCCAGTGGATCAGGACATGTCCACGAGAGGGGTATTCGATCAAAACTCACTCTGACGCCAGCCTCCACAGCAAGGTACACGTTCAACTGATTTTGGAGCAGAATCAAATTCGCTGTGGCCGGATCCGTAGGAGTCGCGAACTTTGCACTGGTGGCTTGGTTGTCAGGTTTGAACATGTCAAGGGAACAGGTTACTCACAGAGCGAATCCAAGCGGCGAACTGGTAGACTTTTGGAAGTCAATACTGCTAAATGAGACACCTCCTGAGACGACATCTGGCACTCCAGAAGCCACTTGAACCTAGGCGACGCAAGAAATCTTAGACTTCCAACACCATCACATAAATTTAGCGCGTTTTGTACCGCTGTATTGCACGTTATAAACTTCTCCAACGCAGGAAGTCCGGCTGCAACTTCGGCAGCCAATGCGACACTGCCAGTCACGAAACACGGATTGGCGCGTCTAACAGGTACTGGAAGGAACTTGAGCGCGTTTCGTAGCCTTGGTAAACCATAGTTTACTTACTAGAAAATGCGGAGGCTACAAGGCAGAGGAGAAATGTGGAACGGAGTGCAGAGAACATGTTTGGACAGGAAAGAATGTGAAAAGTGCTTCAAGCTAAAGAACGAATGTAAAGGAACCAGTCCAGACGGGAAGAAAAGGGAAGATGGTGATGGAAGGAATTCAAGTGTGCGCTCGCATTCTGTTAAATCCCTTTCATCCTCGGTAAAGGATAAGGTTGCTATAGCTATTCTTACCACTCGGAGTTAAAATCCCGGCGCCCGTAATTCACATGGTGTCCATCCTCCTGCTTGCCTCCCGCATACATGAGCAGCAGCTTGCAAAGGTATCTTCAGGCTTCGTGAGATTCTTAAGTACTAAGTAACAGTTCTGGTTATTTATGCAAAATTCAAACACATAAATATCCTACACAAGCTCTTTGTGAACACCTTCCAAGACAATTTCCAAGACAATTCCCAAGGCTAATTTCGCGATTACTGCATTATAGCTAGTTTTTTAAGCATGGCAAAGCCAGCAGGCATTTAAACCTCATACCTGGATAAATCACTGCGTCTGGCATCATAGTAAGCTTTGGACTCGTTGACGTTCCTCTTCTGCCGAAGTTGTCATCACCCAGTCCCATCTCTTTTGGATGTATTCGCCTAGCTGTGACAGTCGACCCAGCGATAGGGTATCGTCACCTTCTTCGACATCCTCAAATCCAGGACTATTGAACTCGTACATCAAGCCTAGATCTCTGGATGAGTTCAGCACAAAATTTCCAACGGGTTGGCGAATATCGTTGTATATTCTTGTGATATGATCGGTAGATATATCGGCGGAACCAAGGGTGCGTGATAGGATTTCAGACAAAATGTAGGCATCTTCCATTGCTTGCCCGGCGCCTGAACCTAGATGAGGGGTCATGGCATGGGCCTAAGAGGTTTATGATCTTCGGTATGCAAAGGTCATGCCGATGAAAACATAACGTACAGCATCTCCCATCAAGACTATACGGCCAGAGGCATACCGCTCAAGCGGATTGATAGTCTTTATAGCCCACTTGGAGGGATTTTGAATAAGCTAGAGGCGTAGATGGGCTGAGTAAAAATAAAATCACATGACAAATATATTTTGCACCTTGAGCAAAGATTGGAGTTCTTCTTCCCATCCCGTATATTCTGATATCAATTCTTCTGTGGTACTGTCGACGACTGAAGGACCCTCGAGGACGGTACCTTCCTTATCTAGCTCGGAACGGAAGCCGAGAATGTTTATGAACCGGCCTTTGGATATCGGATAACACACTACGTGCTGGTAAAAATAGCATAAGTACCGATTGACGGAATCGGAATGTGTGCGTGAAACTGGACCTTGTTCTTTCCGCAGTACTAGGATAGTTTCAGTGTGAAAGATTAAGAAAACCGTGATAATAGTAATATAAAAAAAATAACTGACTATCAGCATGGGAGTTTTGAGAATACGATGGTCGGGCATTTCCCGCAGCATAAGTTCAATAGGGATAAGTCCACGGTATGCTGCGGTTCCACTCGATACTGGACTAATACACCTGTAGTCTTCATGACGTTTATCCGTAAAAAATGTTTTACGGACTGCTGAATTGATTCCATCTGCTCCAATCAGAAGATCGCAGGTTGCCTCTGAACCGTCCCGGAAATGCAGGAGAACATTATCCTCGTTTTCAGTGTAAGAGTCGAGGCGGCGGGATAAATTATAGCGATATGCGGACGATAATTGTGACAGGAGGGCTTGCTGAACATCGGCTCTGTGAAAAGATAAAGCTCCGCCTGAGAAGCGAAATTAAGGTCAGTTTAATAGCTGTCTAGAATATATAGTCCCATACCGTTATCTAACTTGAAGAAATGAAATCCTTCCGCTTGATCGCTCTTTCTAAAATGAAATGCCTCACCTGTTGAAGAAATCATTGACATCGAGAGATTAATTGAGTAACAAAATCTCGCCTACGTAGTTCTTTTTGTAAGGGCAGATATTTGGTGAAGGACTCCTCTAATCCAAGGCTTTTTATGAGCTTCCATGTACGAGGCCAAACTGTGATCCCTGCTCCGGTCTCAGTCGTCTCTGCAGCAGCCTCGTAGATATCTATGTCAATAAGTTTCTGCTGATCAATCCGGCTGAGGGAGAGAGCTAAAGTTAGGCCGGCAATTCCTCCCCCGCTATTTTCCGATAAGTATTTTGGAACGAAAACGGGGGAAAGTTCAAACTCACACAATTGCGATACGTAACCTAGGCTGATCCATGGGGAATGTGTAATTTAACTGGAAGGGGAGTGTTAAGTGTGGCAAGAGGGGGAAAACAACCAACACTATTTATGAAGTATGGATTCCCCTTTCACCCGAACATTGTCACAACTAAATCTTCCGAATTGAAAATTCTCTTCGTATGCATCGGCATTCTGCTCACCGCTACTTGATTGGAATACAACATCGCCGGTTACGGTCCGCGTTGAGGTCGAAATAAGTCCATGGGAAGTCTCTCTCTAAGTTTAGTCGGTAGAATGTAGAATGTAGGAGTTGGGTGAGAGTGTTTAAAATCTTGGTAATAGAGTGGAAGATCGCCATGCTACACCGAAATCACGCGATACTTATTCTGCCACGAAGAAGTTCCTCAAGCAGGGAAGCAGGATCTTTCTTAGTGAAGACATTGTTGGAATATTTCAAGAAGTCACGAGTAATTATTGCTCTCCTGTTCAGCTCCACGTCTCGATTATACATGACAAACGTGCAGTGATGCCTCACCGGCATCTCTGCCGTCCGCTGAAGCAATATTTGCCAAAGACATGCCTCGCAAACAACGTGCGATTTGTAGTCTCACCACCTGCGCTTTGGATGCTATCCACAATCTAAGGCGGCTCTCCGCCTTGTCGACCTGAAAAGTATCGTTAACAAAGGCGACCCAGTCTTTCTTTTCTTTTCTTTTTTGGCTTTTGGCTTTTTCATATTCCGCAAAAGGTTCCTCAAGCTCTCCTGCGATCAGAGATCTCCCTTTCTTTGTCTTGTCTGAGGTACTCAAGCCTGGCGAAGCTACTATGCAGAGCTCGGGAATTTCTTAAGAGGAGAAGGATGAAGATGGTATATAAGGGGTTGGTGCAAAATCGTATTGAAAGAGCGCTCTGTATAACGCCAACCCCAATGCGGAGCTCTGAGATAATGATTTGAGCGTCGGCGCACTATCTTCGAGTCAAATAGGTTGCTATAGATTATAGGGAGTCATTAACGGCATGAATTCTTCTCTCATTCGAGCATAATAAAATGAATAAAACGTTCTGAATCTATTATCGTATTTATAAGTATGCAGCGGCATCGGGCACGGTCAACCTTCAGTTCTCAGTTCTCAGTTCTCAATTCTTTGTTGGGAAGTTCCGAGTCCCGACTTAAGAGCCATACCAATCACTGTTGAAGACTCAAAGTTGTATAACTATTTATAGGTAATTAAGTTAGCATGTGCATACAAAGATCCCTCCGCGTCCATCGTGAGTTGCTCTTCGAGAACGACGATCAAAACACACATTACTCGTTGTCATAGATATTTATTGAATACCCTTTGCTACCGCGTTCCAGAATTTAGATACCCAATGAATGAATTCAAACAGTCCATCTGTGCGTTAATTTTACTATGCGCTACGTCCAACACAATATACAAAAGTCTTTAATCGTCATGTCATAAATATGTCCGTGCAAATAATTAGGTGATAGGAACGCTATAGTCCATTATAAAATCCATCCATGTAACCCAAAGCGAGAAGACAGAGAAAACAAAATAAAAATTCAAGGCACATTAACTGTTGACCCAACGGGTACCGCCTTGCGCAACCGGACACTTATGATTCCCCAACGTCTTTTTCGTAGAGAAGAACCGTCCACAATCATCACATAGGAATTCACAGATTTTTCCATGCTTTGCAACCTCGTGTCGAAGACGATCGTGTTGCCTAGAAAATCTCTCGGAGCATCCAAGAGTACAGGGAAAAGATACTCGTGGCTTCGGTTTATGTGCTTCCATGTGAACTTTCAGTGTATATTGGCTGGTAAAGCGCCGAGAACAGCCAAGTATGAGACAAGGGAATCGCCGTCTCTGACGCTGAAGGTCGCTTTCGCTTTGCGACGGAGAAGAGTCTCGAGATGCGGCAGATTTTGCCTCGGACCCATCAAGACTGGAGCATGAAGGCGACGGAGAATACATCATCGCCGAAGAGCTGCTGCCTTTTCGTGAGCCTATTGAAGGATATGTTGGTGGCCATGTTGAAGGCATGCGGCATTCGTTAGGTAGAGAAGTAGAGAAGTTGAAGTCGAAAATATTGGTGAACTCATTGGTCGACGATGAGGCATAGACACCTGTAAACATGTTAGAAAAAATAATGTTGTCAAAAGAGATAACTCACTAGTGCCTTCAGAGTAAGAGTGCCTGGATGACAAGAGCGATGGCGATGCCGAGTTTCTTTGCAAGTGGGGATTGCTGGAAGTACAGGTCGCCGAAGAATCAAAAGACGAGGTATTATAAGGCCAAAATGATGGATTTTCTATCCGTTCCTCTAGCAGCAGATGAGATATTATTCATAGATGGAAGAGGGAGAAGGAATCTCACCGAAATCTTTGTAGCTGTTCTCGCATGAAGGTTGTGGTAGCATCGCAGTAGAGCACTGTGTGCCTGTCATAAAACTGTCAGAACATTTGAGTTAGAAGAATGATTCTACTTACCTGGCTCGTAGCAGCCTAACTCAGGCAAAAATGGACCGGGAGCTAACCACTGAGATAAAGGTATCTGCGAATCTGCGAAAGCTCATCAGACAAGAAGCAATACATACGGAAGAAAAGCTCAGCGTACCATCATAGAATGAGAAATCTGAGGCAGGACTGGACCGGATATCGTCGGCGTACGTCGCAAAGATTTTTAGAACCTCCTCTCTGTCGGGTTGACCTGGATGAAAATTTGTATATCCGGCAGGTTCAGATTTTAGGGCTGCTCGACAAAAAATCAGAATAGAAATTTGAAAACATGAAGAGATACACATACCGATATTGGATACGGGCGTCTTCATGATGGGCATGTATGTAGAGAAGCAAGGCTGCGCTGGGTTCTATATGTATTGATGGCGAAGAAGTAGGGATCTGCAGGACGTGGAGGTGGCTGAGTTTATCAAGGGGAATACAAAGGCAGGGACGTTAAGCAGTATATAACGGGAGTAGATGCGATCGAGCGCTCTGGATGTGGGAAGGGATTGCATGCGAACAGCCCCCGTTATATAGTTCCTCAAACAACAAAACCGGAGAACGTGGCGAAGGCATGGGGACATCGGTACATAAATTCGAGAGTAAGGGCAATTCCGCTTGAATTCCGCGTAAATCCTGGTTGATCGAATTACCATCCGATAGCATCTGTCGAGTTCCTAAGTTTTTATTTGTGGACGAGGAAGGACGATAGTGTTGCAGCACCTGTAGCTCGGAAACTAGGTTCTTGTCAGGGGTGGTTTTCCTTACGTAAAAATGGACGGAGGCGATCTGTTTGTGTGCAAACATGGAACAAACTGACAGCCACACCTCGCCTCACTTGTTGTCTGTTTATTTCTCTCGTCTTGGACACGATCAGTAACAAGAATGTTCAAGAACTATAGAAAAATTACCTTAGCCTAGGCCCATTAATGCCACAAGAAGCAACATGAATACTTAAGGCATGGACCCATCCAATCACTGCAGATCCTGCTTTCAGGTTCATGAATCGGAATGTGCCTGTCGGACAGCCACACGTCCGTTCTTTCAGGAGTTATTTCCTGATCATTGTCTGCCATTCAGATTAGCCAAGATCGGTCAGGATTCAATCCTGATTCAATAGCTCTGGCGTCAAATTTTTCAAGTGTCCCACAGAGCGGCGACCGTCATTCGATCATGTTCCAAAGTACTTGCAGGAGATACATCCCGAAAGCCTCAGCTGATAAGTCCGTTTCAAGGTCTAAGAACGATAGCTAATGCTATTCCAGTGGCAGACAAATGTCTCATCCCTGATGCATTGAGGCTGAGGTTACTGTCAGTACCACACAGCCTGCCCTATCCTGCCAGTGCGTGCATGCACGCCACTGGACGCGGAGTTGTTATGAATCGATGGTACATGACTCTGAAGGCGCATCAAACCGCCAGATTGCATTTCGTAAAATCTTGCGATTCAAATTTGATGGATACTTCGTTAGGTAAGTGAGTGATCGAATCACTTCTTCACAATGACACAGCAACAACTTCTTGATAGACAAATTCGTGATTCCTTCTATCAGCTTCTATCCATACAATGATTTCGTGAAAGGGAGGAATTAACCACTATCAAAACATATGTCGTGGGCGCCAACTCTTGTACAGCTTTTTGTCAGTGCGCTTGCTCATGATTACCGACGTTTTATGTGCTCGCTGAACTCTCGGAGCCGTGGCAATAGTCCCTCGACGTAGCGGGTCTCCTATTATCCGGCTACTGGTTTCTCTTTGTCTTCGTGATGCATCTCGTTATAACTCGGCCTCAACTTTGCTCGCACTTCAATTTTATCTTGGGAAACTGGACCCTAACTGGACCTCTATGTGACATTTTGTGTACACTGGGCGGATCATTTCTAGACCAAGTACCGTATGCACTTGATACTCAACGCTCAAAGGACGCTGTCATTAGTTTCCAGAGGGATGGACTGCCTTTGCTCTCTCTGGAATAAACTCCGTCATGTTCCGATTTTTACCTGGCGCCTTAACGCTTCGATAAGAGGATTTGCGCTCGGGATTAACGTGGCAATCTTCTGAGGAGGATTTTTACTGGAGCTAGTAGCTATAAACTCGAGGAAGAAACCGTTGATGATTATTTCTCCGGAATAATATTCGTAGGATGCTCGCCTGCGATATGCTGCATCTGTGGACATCTCCCTGTGGGCTCCTAATGATAAAAGTCTCCATATCTTTTCTGCCACCGCGGCATTCATTCAGCTAATTGTCAAGCCCGCAGAACTATCTCTTGAGCCACTACAACGACTTTCACTACTGGCTATCGCATACATCATAATATTTTTATCCACGATGTCGACTTGGCAGGTGACGCGTGCGCGCTCCCATGAAACTTCCCGCTTGACGATCCCGAGAACGGTCACTATATCCTCCACTCAACGGTATTTCCTCTCCGCTGGTTTCATAATGTCACATAGCACTGCAATACTTCAATTCACCGTCCCAAAATTGAGCTACGTCTTCCCGTGCTCTCGGAATAATACTGTACGTGCAGAATTGTGTCTGAAGTCTGCCTACGGAGATACACGCTAAAAAAAAAGGATGGCCCTGAGAGAGTCGGTATGTTGTAATAACTTGAAGACACATCTACCTCGTCCTGTCAACTTGGTGATGGTGTCGCCCACAGGTCAAACATGGCTATTGCCCATGGACTCAGCCATTTCCACACTTGTCGGTGTGTAGCAGTGTGAAATATCCGACGTCGAAAATCCACTGAGATACAGTACGGGGAAACAGAAACGTATAATTTGAACAAGTGGACTGACAGAGTCCGAAGAGAGAGGAGTAATGTCGCCGTCCCTAAACATTCACGACGCAATAATGCATGAGGTCTCGTGTTCCTGCGTGTGCGACGGCAAGGTTGAACCTAATTATGGCTAGGAAGCGCTAATTCCGACAAGTGAGGAAATACCAACTTGACTTCGTGATGTCCATGCAGGCTTGTGAAGGATGAGATTCTGGGACGTACGGACCGGTGGGAACTCCTAAGAAGTCGGAAAGTATAATATTGACCATGTAGCATACCTTCTGACTTGTTTTCTACAACATATCATCGCCTTGAATAGGAAGAGTAAAAGCTGCGCTGCGATGATGAGATGTCACTGTCTAATGAGCGCATACCAGAAGTGAACTGTTTGCTATCAATCATAGTCGACGCCGTTATAGATAGCTCTCTTTGTGCTAAAAATGATACCTATCTGCTGCAAAGGTCGGCGACAATCAACTGATTGCGTGCTTCCGTCTTTCTCTGGTCTGAAGATCAGTGACTTTAGACTATAGAATGATGCTTCGGTATCAACGGGCTGTTCAGTGTATTAACGAAAGGTATGTGAAGTCATCTGCGCTTCCACTAAGTCCGCCAATTTGGGCGGTCTGTCTTCCCCATGTCTAAGTATTAGCACACAGCCGACTCCCAGTGTATGTGCGCCACTAAATTAACATCTCAGCCTCCAGTCCATGGCAACCAGGAGCTGAAGAATCTGCAGAGGGATTACCTAGTTCAGTATCTTGACTTTGAAACTGAAAGTGAGAATAGGGTGAATGCCAAAATACATTCATAGATAGATTAGATAGAAGAGCATCTACCTCCTTATCATCGAATCCTTCAGCTGTTTGAGTGCGTCCAGAGATTGAACGAACGATGTCTACAGCATCCGATCATGGCGGGGTCTGTGCCGGATCTCGATCGAGGGGATTCAATTTCATAGATCCCCCAAGTGCAACAGGCAATCGGAACGGAGAGCAGGCTGGACTAAAAATGAATTCAGGCAGCTGAGCCAGACTTCAACCGTCCCTGAAATAACTAGAGAAATTTGCGGGGAAGAGCATAACGAAGGCACAGAGACTTGCAAAGCCGACATAAATTGTGATAAGTAGAGACATGGTGAAAACAATAAACAAGGAAAAAAAATGAAAGGCAATGAAATAAATGTACCTCGAATCTGAATCGACAGATCATTCCCCTAAAACCGACAAATTACCTTCACACACTACCCCGGAAACTAGTTACAATGTATGCACCATGATTTCTTCTCGGTGAACATACCTGAGTGGAACTGAATGAACCCTTCACGAGACATCGTGAATGTACCTGGAGTTCAGGACATGGGCGCCGTAGAAACACGAGTAGCTTCAGCTGATTTCGAGGACGGGTCATATTTAGTTGCCCGAAGCCCAACCGAAGCCTCAAGGCTAGAGCTACGACAGCAACAACTCCAGCAGGCACTCAGATTCTGTTCACCGGATGTCTCGATAAATCCTGGATAAACCAAGTGCTCAGAAAGGTCTACTAGCCTCGCAGCGGATGTCATGACAAGCCTCAGCCCCACCAAGGAACACCAGGGCATATAAACCGATAGTTGGCAGCATCGACAGGCAGCGCAGCAATGCATCATAGAGATCCGCGCATATTCCGAGTTACAACATAGCCAGCCAGTGTCGATTTTACGTATTGTGCCCTTTGAGCGGTGTATAATAAAGTGAGCTTGACAGTAGGCAAGCAGTAGGTGTACGAGGAGATTGACGCCCATAAGGCGCTTGCTCGATGCTTACAGGATCAGGGCGGGAAATGCACGGACCAGTTTCGCCACGGAGCAGGTTTGCCGGACAGTTGCGGTCGGGGCAGCGGCTGGAGACGTCTTGGTCCGTTCTAGGCATGTGTATTCAAACTCCGCCAAGAGCAGACTCAGCACGCAAACCGACGACGACGAGCCTTCCAACAGCGCCCGCGACATTTCCACCAACAACCGCCTAGAGGGTGCCACGAGAGGCCCACTCTTTGTGGGACATAGAGTTCTCTCTTCAAATACTCTGTTTCACCGCGTACAAGTCACCAACCTCGACCTCGCTATTCAAATCCTCTCTGCGCATACCTAACGCACCCTCAAGATCCGCTCAACCACAATGTCTACGTTCTCAAGAACACCAACCCTTACTCCCAGCAGGTCACCATCTCCAGCCCCACTGGTCCAGCCAGACCATTTCTACGGCGCCGAGAGCGGCCAGCTGCCTCCTTCTCCCAATTCAGATGGAAAGACCTGGCTCGCCCCAGAGGAAGACCCTCTCGCCCACCGTGGCATACCGGTATTCAAGCCGACCATGGAAGAGTTCAGCGACTTTGAGGAGTACATGTCCAAGATCGAGTGCTGGGGCATGCGGAGTGGGATTGTGAAGGTTATCCCGCCGAAGGAGTGGTGTGTCCCATGTTTCTGCGCGTGATTCGGAAAAGTGTTATTGACTCCCCATCTTGCAGGGCTGAATCTCTTCCGTCGGTGAAGCCGCAGCTTAGGGATGTGAAGATAAAGTCGCCAATCGAGCAGCACATGTTCGGCCACGGCGGTCTTTTTCGGCAGGACAACATCGTGAAGCGCAAGTATTTGAGCGTGCGTGAGTGGGTGGAGATGTGCAACAAAGAAGACTTTCGTGCTCCGGGAGTGCAGGACGTAGGTCTACATGCGCGCAGTGCCAACCCCGCCGCCTCGAAGGCGAGACCGCGACGGGGTAGGAAGAAAGCCGACACGGTTAAGTCCGAATCAGCCGGACCGGTGGCGATCAAGGAGGAACCTGTGGACGATTACCACCACCTGGCCAATGGGATTAATGACCAGTTCATTGTTTCACCACCAAACAGCGTCGAGGCAATCGACTCTCCCGCTAATACTTCGGCTGCTGGCCAAAATGCGTCCACGCCGTCTGTTCGTGCCATGAGTCTCCCGGAGGAGAAGCCCAAGGTCAAGGGTCGACGTGCCGCTCCGACCAAGGAAGTAAGAGACGCCAACCTTGCGGAGCGTGTCTCCCGGGATCTTGCCTTCTTAGAGACCTTCGAGCCCCACCAGGATTGGCTACCACCTAACACGAAGCCAGCCGACTATACGCATGACTTCTGCCAAAAACTTGAGAGGCAGTACTGGCGGAACTGTGGATTAGGCAAGCCTGCCTGGTATGGCGCCGACACTCAGGGTCTGTCTGCTGTATAATCACTCTAGAATACTGTTACTTACTCGGTTTCGTAGGTTCGCTGTATACCGATGACACGAAGGCGTGGAATGTAGCCCACCTACCTTCAACGTTATCGCGGATATTACCTTCATCGGACCAAGGCCTGCCTGGTGTTAACACCCCTTATCTGTACTTTGGCATGTGGAGAGCGACATTCGCATGGCACGTTGAAGACATGGACTTATTCAGTATCAATTACATTCATTTTGGAGCTCCCAAGTTCTGGTATGCTATTCCACAAGGCAGGGCAAGCGCCTTGGAGCAAACCATGCGAGGTAACCCTATACGACCTTTGTCTTCGGGAATAGCTTCTCATCTGCTTTCTTCTAGGTTATTTTCCGAAAGAAACCTCGGCGTGCCCTCAGTTTCTGCGACATAAATCATTCCTTGCATCCCCTACAACTCTTGCGCAATCGTCATGCAGGCCGAACCATCTGGTTCAACATGCAGGTGAATTCGTGATCACCTTTCCACGGGGCTATCACGCAGGCTTTAACCTAGGCTTAAACTGCGCGGAGAGTGTCAACTTTGCTCTTGACTCTTGGCTCGAACTTGGCAGAAAGGCAAAAGCTTGCAAGTGCATCCCCGATAGGTGCGCACAATGCTTCTGTTGATACTTTCACCGCTGATGAGCATGCTGCAGTGTCATAATTGATGTTGATCAGCTTTTGGAGGATCGCGCTCGTGAAGCTGCGGAGTCTCTCAAGATGCCATCGAAAGCTAAGAAAGTCAAGGAGGTCGTGAGGATGGAGGTTCAGGAGGATGCAAACCCGCTACCCAAGAATCCTCGTAAACGGAAATCGGACGCGAGCGACGACGCGCCCAAACTGAAGAAGATCAGGATAAAGCCTTCTGCGCCAAAAGCCACATTCGCACCTACTGCACCATCTCAATCTCAGCCGATTCTCAAACTATCACTCCCTAAGATCACCGTTACATTAAAATTGGGGCCCAGGCCCACCGAGCCAGAAGCTTTCCCTTGCTGTCTCTGTATTTCCATGAGCAAGGAGGGGCTTTTGAAGGTTCAAGATCCACCAATAGGCCGGAAGGACGCCATCGATGCTGCTGGGAATCCTAAAGTCTGGATGGCCCATGAACAATGCGCAAACGTAGTCCCAGAGACATGGGTCGATGAAATCGAGACAGAGGCTGGCGTGCACGAGAAAGTTATCTTCGGCGTGGATGGTATTGTCAAAGATCGGTGGAATTTGGTACGTTAGCCTAGACTGCTATCAACGTTATCGTATTCTAACGCCACTTCACTATAGAAATGTTCGGCATGTACGAAGAACCGACCCAAGGCACATGGGGCGCCAGTTCAATGCACAAAAGGAAAGTGTCCCAAAGCGTTCCATGTCTCCTGCGCAAAGGACGGGGATTCGCAAGGGATTGTGTTTACGGTGGTCAGGGAGGTGGAGAAGGAAGTGGTCATCCTTGAGCCTGCAGCAACCACCGCCCCAGCCATTCCTAGCCCTGATCATATGCAGATCGACTCCGTGGGATGGGGGCCTGAGTCGAAAGGCATGGCCATTGATGGCGCTCTCCCGCTACAGGAGTCGTCTGAATCCTCTGGTTCTCGGGTCTTGAAGGTCATCAAGAAACTTGAAGTCCAAATCCTGTGCACACAGCACAATCCTGTACGTTCCCTCCACATCATTCTGTATATGCGTAAATTGGGGCTGATTTGTTTCGATCCCAGGCTATCGCCGCCGCGAAGAAGGTGAACAAACAACACAAGATCCGGAACGATCTTATGGCTTTGCCTACCATGTCGCGCATTAAGATTCGTGTCAGCGCTGGTGTGTTTGAGGTCTCGCTCATACGGGTTATCGAGGAAACGAACTCGGTGGAAGTCCTGTGGGACAGGGGACTGAAGAGGGAGTTTAAGTGGGGGAGTGTTGTATTTGGCAGTACCGATGGCCCTGTGCTCCAGAAACCATCCGAGCCTGCGGCGGAACCAGAGCGTACGTTAAACACTATTTCCGTCGTTCCTGAGAATCCAGCGCTCATGCTTTTCCAGGTCCCGCTAGTGTGATGCCCGTGACTACTTATCCATCTGTGTCCGCTGCTACTGCGACGTATCCCGCTGTAACCTCTCAGGCTGCGCGTATTCTAGCATCACATCCTCCTCCGACACATCCTACCGCATCTTCTAGTCAAAATCCGACGCAGGCTAACGCGACAGCGGGACGGTATGCACCGCCTGCTGCGTATGCGTACCCCCAACGGCCTGGTCCGTATGATTATTGGGCATTTGCAGGTCAAGGTGCACAATACACGGGTGCTCAGCCACACTATACATATGGTTATAATGCGTACTATCAAAATTCGGGAGCTGTTGCAGGGCCTTCTCAGCACTATAACCCATACACCTATGCGCAGACATATGCTCGACAACAATATAGGAACGGGCAGCTGCATTGGCAGCAACCGTACCAGGGACCTCAGGCCAGTGGCACGACATGCTACTACACCCATACTGCTACTTCGCAAGCCTCGACTCAACCGCCTGTTCAGGGACAGGTGCCGCCGCCACTCCAGCCACAACCATCCTCTCATTTCTCGACACCTACCCCTACATATCCCCCGAAAGATTTGTCTAACCCGTCAATCTCCGAACTAAGGTTTAATGGTTCTACATCTCACTCGTCAACTGCTGATCCAACATTAAGTGGTCCAGCTCCAATCTCGCCATTGGCTCCTGCTCCAAATCAAGAAACACAACAGTCCACTTTTACTGCTAAGCCCGCCTCACCTCCGATACCACCCCCAAACCTGGAATCGGAGCCAGCCGTAGGACAAGCTACTGTGTCGTCTACAGGGTGTAATGCCGTACCCCTTGCTGAGCAGTCCGCGTATAAGGACATTCATGCTCTGTCGTCACTAGATTCGTCACAAGTAGCTGACAATCTACGAAGTAACCTAGAGCTCAGAGACATTGTATGCTCTGCTGTTGATCAACCGAAGAGGAATGGCTCGTGATAATGGACAACACTTCTGCTCAACTTCTGCTTTCCTTTCGACGACATTTATCTCTCTCCTGTACTTTTTATAACTACTATTATTGTACGTTGCAGCCTCTAGCATTTCATTATACTTATCTTCTTTGTTGCATAAATCAAACCAATCCCCTACAATATATATATATATATTTCGAAGAGTAAATCTCCTGAGTCTCGCCCGCGTTCAATGAAATGATGGGCGCGTGACGTGCGCGTGACATGTCATGCAACTTGAAAGTTGACTCGGACGCAACACCGCTGAATTCACGCTGCTTGACTCAAGTATACCTAAGTGTTACTCTTCCTCAACTCGTCTTGGGCCAACTTCATCTCTTCGCTCCAGCGTCAACCTGCTATTTCTAACAACGTTCTTGAATCCTTTCTGCTATTCCTCCCAGAGACTTCACATAATTGCATGTGGACTTTCGACTGTCTATCTAGTTCTTCATTAATCTATCCACCCAACAGTGCTCAACAGTCGTAACAAGCTTCCTGGTGTGACATACTACTAAAGCAAGACTCTGAAGGACACATACCCGATTGTTCACCACTGAAAATACCCTTCATCCTGGTGAATACACGTGAAGAACGGACAGTAGGACTTCTTGAACATGTGGGTTCTTAACGGGCCTTTCGATAGCGTGATGGGCAGTGAACTCAACTTTCAGAGTAACTTGTTTTCCTAGCATCTCGATCGTTAACTGATTCACGATTTCGGGATAAAGAGGACAAACTTCTGAAAACTAGTACTACATACCCGGTGGGCAGGAAAGATCGTCCTCTAGTTGTCGGCAGCAAGAAAGTATCGCACGATCACTGTGAATTCATAGTAGGACCATATTCTACGGATGACGTTGTGCGTTTTATATCTGCTGGCAAGTTCGTTTCTCTTACATGATTTATACAGCTCGATCCATCATCGAGGCCAACATTACAATTCATTAACAAGAAAGACAAAGGGATGAAGCTCTTTCGAGGAGGTTTACAGTTTGTCGTGAATCCCGGTGCTACCCAAGAGTTGGAACATGGCGATACCATTTCGATAATCGGGAGCCTGTCTATTGCGTGAGTGAGGCACTTGATCTTCGTCTGGCTTCACGAATTAGCTAACAAAATATGGAGTGTAAAATGGATTCCTATCTGCTGTTTCTATCCGAAATCGTCAGTCTCACTTGATATCTGCGCGTCTCTTGGTAAGTGGCTCTTCTTTTGCTACGGCTTTCCTCGTTTTACAGACATTTGTAGCCATAAACCTCGTCCATACCGTGCGTTCCGACACTACTCACTGTCTTACGAATAATTATACCGCTACGCCTCTGATCGCTGCATCCCTGATCACTGCGTGTCAGCTTGTCAAGCCTGAATGGCTTCACGAAGTCATTCGCCTCGGAAACCTACCGAGAAATAATGATCCTGCCAATGGAACTTCTCTTGAAGATACCTTCGTTCTCCCGCAGACCAGCAAATTCCGGCCTAATTTCTCTCCTACTCTCCCCTCATCACAGAAAACATTCAAGCTTTGGGAACCGAGCGAAGAACGCATGAATATATTTCAAAGTTACCGCTTCGTTTGTTTGTGTGAGAACACAACATCAGTAGATGGGGATTTGCGACAGATGATCAGTCAAGGCAAAGGTTCCTTTGAGGCGTTTGATGTGCACGGTGGAGCATCTAAATTACGCAGAGCCCTCTCGCGGGGTCAAGCCAAGGAGGGTAAAAGGTTAATTTTAATAGGTGATCCCGAGGCAATGCAAGCTGCCATTGGAGAAGAAAGTTGGGAGGAGCTGGTAGCGGAAGCAAAGTCGTACGTTGTAATTTTCATTTCAATCTTAAAGTTAGGGCTGACACAAGCTCTAGGGTCAATCTACAATTTATACCACCAAAGACCATTATTCAGGCAGTAATTGAAACGGATAACTCCATCTTTGAGCAACCCTCTAATGTGGAGGCCCATATGGATGTGGATGAATGTAAGCGTCTACTGGACATACCGCTCATTTCCAAATCCTGACATTACAGCAGCCTATCAAAAAGTGCAGTCACCACTGCCTGATTTCATCCCAAATACACATCCCGACGAGCCCTCCATCGTTCCAACCGGCTCCGAACACCGTGCAGCTCCTGCGAGAAAGCTAACACGACGCGTGACCTCTCGTCAAGCATCGCAGGAACCTTCTGCACTAGAGTCAAGTTCGCAACGAGAAATAGAAGCGCCTCGTCCTCGTCGTGTAAGTCGGTTATTCCCACTGATCAGCGCGATCATTTAGTATAGCGTTATTCTTAGGCTCTTACGAGGCGTGTCAACGCAGGAAAACCTGTAGTTACTGGCCTCGATGATTCTTCAGCGATTTTCAATGCTACACCTGACTTGCCTGATCTCGCAAAACCCTCCGCACCACCAATTGTTGACCTAGCTGTGAGTATCATTGATTATTTCTGCGCCTTTATTTATTCAATTTATTGTATCATAGGCTCCGACACCCGCACGTCCCAACAGACTTAAACGGCGTATTGTTGGTGTCGTAGATGCACCAGACTGTCTAGATACCCAAGGGCTTGGAATGAGCATCGACAGATCTGAGGAACCTCCTCTGAAGAAGTTCAAAGCATTATTCGACGCCACTAACCCTGAGAAAGGAAGAAATCCTTTGGCTGAATCGCCCCAGGACATGCAGAGTGATCCTTTCGGTGGCAGTCTCACCCAGAACGAGACGCAGACCGGAACCGAACTCAGAACTGGACGACGTCTGGGAAGTGTTGCAACCATTGGCAGCCTAGGACTTCTTCAAGAAGAGGAAGAAGAAACACAATCTTTGGCTAATTCGACTGCTAATCAGCAGGGAAAGAAAAGGGCCCTAGCATCAATTGACGAAGATGAGGAAATGCAAGGGGAGCAGTCGGTTGGCATCGGCTCAGGACCAGGACCACTGGCAGTCAAGAAGAGAGCGGTGGAAAATGTCAACGCAGTTGAACGCACTGAAAGTGTATGGGACTCTGCATCCAGTAAGCTCCCGGGACATAAGCCCGCGTCCTCGGTGGCAAATCGTAAACCCTCTTCCTCGGCGGCGAAGCACGGTGCACCGACAGGCAGGCCCGATACGGACGCCGCTTTTCTTAAAGCCATCGCTTCAACGAAGCGAGGGAAGAAATCAGAAGACCAATTCGACCGGGAATTCAATAAGCTGAAGATATCAAAACCGGACCTGGACCGTGAAGAGCAAGAGGATGAATGGAAGGTTGTTGCAGACTTCGGAGACGATACAGGTGTAAGGGGGAACTTCATGGTGGTGCTGGACATGGATGTATTTTCAAAGGATGGTGACCACCGCCGGCGGAACGTGAGCGTTTTGTCCCAATGGGAAGGGAAACCCAATTTCAAGAAATTCAAGAAGGTACGTTCATTCCAGTATACGTATAGGTTATATGCTAAGTCAGGGAATAGAAAAATGCTACTGGTACGCGATCCAATAAGGTGGAGCTTGTTATAAGCGAAGAAAGCAATTACGGGATAGGCGCGTGTGAGAAGCTACATTTTTCATTACTCCAAATTTCTTTCTCACGGTGTTTTTGTAGCATATTGGAAGGGTGGTGATGGTCAATCTCAGACCGAAAACAAGTTTCCCACCAACCAGAAACCAATATCTCAAGCTAAGAGTCAGGGGATGATTCTCAATGACTCTGACTCTGACGTAGTAGAAGCTCCTCAGAAAGGGAGGAGTAAACCCTCTTCTAGAGTAGGATCTGCGATGCCGAAACGTGCTTCAACTCGCGCAAAACCTGTTGCTAAATCGGAGCCCTTGTTCTTGGATTCGGATGATGATATTAACGAAGACGAGGATGAACAGGCCATTGTTGATCCTGGTGCTAATGATGATGAACAGACTATTCGCTCAACCGTTGGTACTAAAACCTCTGCCCCACGTCCAACTTCGAGGAAAACCAGCAACCCAACACCGATTATGGTTGATGACGATTCTGACGACGATGCCGTATTCAAACGCAAGAAATAAACCTGATAATATTTCTCACCCTTCAAGACCTATCTTTCCGGATACGTTCAGAATGATGCTCCCTTTATTATGTCTATAATAATGAACATGCTTTTTTTATGGGTACATTTGAATACCAACGGCCCTCGAAATGGTACTTCCGACATCAGATAGTAGGGCTATGAAGTTCTATCGCGAGTTGGCAATCTTTTCTTATGGCAGATTTATATCTGCATCCTATTGGGATATGCTATAAGCATAAGATTTCTACAGCAGCATAGCCCGAGACGTGATGTGAGGATTTAGGCGCTGAGTATTGCCTTTCAAGTATTTAAATCTATCAACATGGTCATCTGATAGAGCATATCTTCTTCCCTCTCCTCTTGCCTCTTTCTCTTCAGGTCTCACCGAAATATGCAACTTGTTGTGCCTAACGACACCAGCGCTGATCACAGCAGGTGAGAACATATTTTACCGCTCAACACCCGCTTTTGACAATGCTATGTCCACACAGCCATGTTCTTCACTTGAGTGGGTTAATATGGCTTAATCAAAATGACTCAGTTTAGGGCTTATCTCGTTCGTATTCATTCAGTTCGACTCCTACGAGATACGCTCCATGTTAGTGCTCCGGTGGCACCAATTCAAGATAATGAAGAGATTCCAGTAACATCACCGCCCATATTCCCTACCTCAGTGACACCGTTTATAGTGGGATATTCTTCACACATCCGTGAAACTGCGTCGTATTTAGCAAGCCATCCGGACAAGCGAGCGTTCTACCCTCTATGGCATCAGGTTTTAGCATACTGGTTTCCTGCTGCCCAGGGCTATGACATCCGTCAGGATTGGGACATTCCTAGGGAGTATGGAGAGATAGTCTCCACTTCTCCAACTGAATTCGCTGTTCTTCGAAATGGTCAACCGTTGGTATTGGTGCAGTTACGGGGAACATTGGATTCTGGCAACGATATTTCACGTCAATCAGCACGGGCAGGTGCTTGCCAGCTGTTTGATCGCGTGGCCTTATGGTCGGGGCACCCCATCCTGTGCGTTATTACAGCCATGGGGATGAGATGGAATGCATTCTTGAGATCAACGGAGATGACTAGCGAAGAAGCTCAAGCCGTGGTAGGTTATGATTGGTTTGGAGAATGGTCGCAGGATGTAGCATCCGATGTATCCTGGGAAGTTCTGGGTCATTGTTTTCGAGCGTTGAAAACCCCTGGTGAGTTAAGCTAGGATAACCTTGTATTGACATTCTCTAATTTAAGAGATGATCGTCAAGCTGGATCCTGGACAAATTCGTGATACTTATGTAGTGACCTTCGATTCCCCGCAAATCTTCCGGTGAATTGACCCACTTAACCGAGCAGCAGTAGAATGGAGGTGTAGTAAATGAATAGGGGTATTATAGCATCTACCTATTTCTTTATCCAGCCTTCCTCCGGAATCTTACTTCGATTGTGAAATGTATTGTAACTGTCTTTAGTAAAGTTTGGAGTGCTGGTGTGAAAGTCATGAAATCGACGGATACTCGTGAATCAAATTGATTGGGAAGAGACGTGCCGAGTTCAGTATCGTTAAAATTAGTAATGAGATGGATAGATGTTAGATAGATGAGTATCATGGATCCTGGAGTGAAGTTGATGGAGATAGGTAGCGCACACGTGTGGGATATATCATCTTCGACAGCATCAGGAAGCTTTCTCGGTCACCGGTGGATCCGAGTTGACGGCAGGTATTTGCATGGTTTTCTCAAATTTCCGAGCCTCTGTACTGTTCTTGCCACCACCTCCCTCACCAGCAGCGCCGCAACTCGCAACTGGGGAACCATGGCTACCTCGCCTGGCGGGGTTTCGTCAGCGTTAATCGACCCACCCTATGTTTGTTCCCATTGTTCTCCAGCAGGCTTATTAAATATGAACAAATAAATTTCGCAGGTAAAGCAGATAGGAGTGGTCGACGGCTCGGTCGCTGCTTGCGGAACTCTACTCGTATGTTGTTCTATATGGTTCTTATGACCTTCTCTGATATTATGCGAAAAGATCTACGACCTTTTATGCACATTTGACCAGGAAGTGAGTAAATTATGATACCGACATTTCTGCATGATATTTTGTCAAATATGCTGATGCTTTGATTAACGTATCTTCGCAGGTGGCATACGTTTGGACTGGAACATGGTCGCTTGGAACGATACTGTTTTTCCTTAACCGTTATCTACCTTTTATCGACACCTTTATATCCTTAAGCCGTACGTCGATTGCTCTCACTGCAACTTAATCTTTGACTTTTCTGGCAGTGTTCTTGACAGTGAGAACTCCGCAGGTACAATCTCTTCAAATTCAACATTTACCGAGTTCTGGACTGACTGTTTTGCCGGTACTTTAGGAGTGCCTTGCCCGCTTTACTGTGGTGACATGTGAGCCTTCTCGTCCTGTTGGTTCTGTTGAAATTTGATAGAACATGGCTGACCCTTCCTTGTCCTACAGGGTTCATTGTATCCGGCGTTCTTCTCTCAGAGGGTAGGTGTTCCGTCATTTTCTGGTGGCCTACAACATTCAATATTCATTGGTTTTACACCCACGTAGTTATACTCTGTCTTCGAACCTATGCAATCTGGGAACGTAAACGATCCATTCTGATCACTCTTTGCATCACTGGCGTTGTGCGTTCTATTTCCGACCGTGCCAACACTGTCTGACCTTCATATTTGCCAGCTTACATATATTCCTGCTATCTACTTTACACAAAAAGAGTTGGAATCACTGAAATGTGCGACGTCTAGGATTTTGCAGGAAGGATTATTTTTATTCATATTTAGTAATGCAGATGTGCCAACAACGGGAGTCGGCTGTGCATTAGGAGCAGCCAGTCCGATTATCATCGTTTCGTATATCCTGTTGGTGTTATCGGAAACGGGTGAGTCTTCGATCTCGTTGCACTTCCATTTCATTTTCTCCTCCCGTCAACCGATTCAACGTTAATATCCTACCCTTTCTCGAAACTGACGAACATTTCTCAGTAATAGCTGCGTTGACTGGCATAAAAGCATATCGTCACCGTATGTTGCCATGGCTTTAATTTTTCGAACGTTCTGATTGTATTTTTGAATGCAGTTCGTCACTCACGGTCGCGCTGGGTAAGACAACTCTATAAAGAGGGTAAGGTGCTTGTCAGATCCTTGTAAAGCTCGCATTTATCGGAGAATTCAGGACTTCTTTTCTACTTTTATCTTCTTGGTAACAATCTTTGCACGTAGACCTCTTGAGCCTTTCTAATGTTTCATTTCAGCTATTTCGATTGCTAACGTCTTGATCCCTATCTTGGCTCCTGTAAGATTCGTTTGTTCAATGGCCTGCCAAATTGCCTCATTTACCCTTGATATATTTACAGCGAGAGTTTGCTAACTGGTTGGCAACGTACGCTTTAGACTTACCTTCCCGACGGCTCATTCTGACAGCTGAAATCTAGGCCTCAGCGAGTGCTCCATTCCGTGTTGTGCACTCGTGTGCTTCTTCTCATCCGCCGTCAAAAAGCTGGCACAATGACCGCTCGCCTGCCGGTGCGACAAGCGCCATCTGCTGGCTCGGCCCTGGTCTTCACATCTTTTCTGGACGAGGGGGTTAGCGCTAATCTGACGATTGCTGGTCCTTCGGTCGGGGAGTCATCAGCAGCATTTAGTTCCGAGGGGACGAGCAGCCGTCCAGGACAATTGCAGAGTATAGAGATTTCTTAGACTCTGAGATTATGTGATACCCACTAGCTTATTCCTATTAATTGTATTGTACCAGTAATAGCCTTGTATCGATATTGCATATGTACTGATTGGATTGGATTTTTATGTCGGGGATAAATGTGTCCAGATCGAGGACCCTGTGCGCGGTGGCCGGATTTGGATGTGCAAGGGTGCCTATCCGTGGTTTGAAATTGATCGACGGGTGTTAGTAAATCTTTGCTCAACTCGCCACCGTGGCAAACGTCGACAGACACCACTCCCCCTGGCCCCAGCATTGACCAGGCACACACATCTTGCTAACGCTCATTTCATACATTATGGTCATCGCCCTCCGCCGCAGGGCCCTCTCGCGCCTGGTCTACATTGCTGTTGGCCTCCTGTTCACGCGTTGGCTCTTCTTCTCCTCAGAGTCGACGCCAAAACATGATTCACAGCAGATCAGGGAGCACAACTTTATCGAGCGCGCGACGCGGCCAGACAAGTCGCTCAACGTGCAGCGACACCCGTTCCTACAGGCTCGGATGGGGAGAGACGAGCAACCCGACTTGTTTTCAGATCTAGTGTGGGAAGGTGCCGATGATTACTGGGAACGATTTCAGAAGCCATAGTAAGTCCTATATCCTCTCGTAGCTATGTGGGATATGCAATCTTATCTGCATGCAGTATGCTCAACAAGGACACTGCTTCAATGGACACGCAGCACGTCCTCGGTGCTATCGACCAACTGTTATCGCTGAATGGTTGGGTAGCCGCTCTCTGTCCGACATTGATACGCCCCTTCAATCAGCACAAGCGGGAAGACCTCTACAATGATTTAATTCGCGAGGACCATCTCTACTACGTTGCTATCATCATTCACTCTGCAGACCACTTTCTCGTGGACCAACTCGCCGTCATTGTTCAAATGGCCAAACGCCTAGGGACCAATAACCTCTTTGTTTCAATGCTCGACTACGACTCCAGGGACTCGACGGAGACTCTGACGGACTTGTGTGAGGCTGTCCTGACATTACTGGGCGTTCCCTTCAGGATACGACGCGTTCCTGGGATGACGGAGGACCCTTCAGCGGCATATTATCCGCTCGAAGAAGCCTATATGCGCAATCTTGCATTGGAGCCGATGCACGAATTGAGTCAGAAGAGAAACATCAAGTTCTCGAGAGTTATTTGGCTGAAAGGTTTCACTTGCCCTAACGACATTCTCGAGACTATCAAAATTAGCTTCGCAAATCAAGCTGCGATGGTTTGTGGTATGGACTGGGCAGAACATAATGGCTTCTTTATCTTTTCTGACCGGTTCGCATTAAACTTTAAGCTTCTATCTCTTTGACACGCCTCTTACTGACGCATCCCCCAGATGGAGAACGCGCGATATCGAAGGCGACCAGTTCCGTCAATCAAAATCGTCATCCAAGCCTGACGCGGTTCCTCCTCGCGACCGCCACGGAGCAGATCGCTATGCCCAGCACCTTCCATTCCAGGTATTCTGCTGCGAATCCGGAACTCACGTCGTCGATCCCGCTCAATCATACTACAAGGGTATCAGCTATCGGGCTGGGACTGACTATCAGAATATTAGCAAAGCTGAAATTCTACCTATTCGAGATCCTGATGCACCTTGCCTTGACAGCAGTCAGGCGTGGTTCTGCCGTGACCTTTGGATCCGCAGCGCGCGCGATGCAATGGAAGCGATGGACAAGGTCAACAACGAAGGGGGAATACGGAGACGTGATGCCATTGAGGTCGCTGCGCACGATCCGATGATGCTTGGTCGGGAAGAAGTCAAGATCAACGTTGAGGGCGGAATTGAGGAAGTGAAGGACAATGGGCCAAACGAACGGCAGGCGCAGAAGAAAAAGGACGAGGATGCGAATGCTGGATCGGATTATGACGCAATGCCAGCAGAGGATGGCGGAGAGGAAGTGCCCCCGGCGTCGGTCGGCACATTGTCAATCCCGAATTCCGTATTTAGGCCGGCAAGGATATTGGTTAATCCGAGATGTCCAACGACATATGCAGGCGTCAGTCATACCCAGTTGGCGAGAGATCTATTCGGGGACGGTGATGATAATATGGTTGGCGATACCGGAAAGTATGTGTTGGAGGATTGGGATGGAGCTCCCGAGAGCTTTGTTTGCCAGGAGCAAAGGTATTCTTCGTCAAGTGCTCGCAAGCTTACATTTATTGATAGGTTTGACTTTTCAGACAAACTGGTGGACGCAAAGCCACGAAGACACAGCGACGTCTAGGCTTTTCGATTCACGAAGAGCTACAAAAGCTATCTTGATGGCACACTTTGTATCCGGGACCCTTAGATTACTGATATGTATTTATTATAATTGTTAATGTGCGCAGTTACTTTACAGATACACGAATGACGGCCATAGAGGTTGACCATTCAGAGGGATTGTCAGGGCGCACGAACCCTTTGGACGCGCAACGGCATGTTGTCCTTTGGTTCTAATGAAAAGCACGATCAGCTAGCAGACAAACAAGTGAGGAAAGGGATCTTACTCATTGTCACTGCCGCCGTTGGGTGAGGAATCTGACCTTCATATGCAGGCTCAAATTCGAAATTGGCAATTATTACACTGCGAAGACACGTCAAGGATACACTACTATCCTTCAAGAGGCGTCTTACTCACCCGAGTACTGCTTTCATCTCAATTATTGACATGGTCTTCCCAATGCACGCGTGAGGTCCGGCGATGAAAGATAGCAGTGACATGGATGGATGGTAGCTACCGGGAAGATTTAGCCATCTTTGCGGACGGAATCTATTACATGCGTAATCAGTCTGCTCTTCAGGAATATTGATAACGAAAATACGTACTCCTCAGCATCCTCTCCCCAAATCGCTTTCCAGGTGTTTACGACGCGGATCTAGTTGTGTGTAAGACTCTTTCACCCCACGTAATGTGCACACACGTACTGGTATGTAAAATAGCGTTCCCTTAGGGACAAGAACGCCGTCGATGTAATCCGTTTTGGCTGCCTGGCGGAATGTCATAGGAACGGGAGGCATTACTCTCAGACTCTCCATACTGCGGGAACAATCAATTTAGAGAAGAATATTTGAAGGAATTGCACTCACACCACGCAATCTAACCATTCAAGATCCCTGAGAGTACGATAACCTGGATGTGGGTTGTCCGCGAAGACTGGGCTAACTTCTGCACGAAGCTTATCCTGAGATGGACGGTCCTTTGCGAGCAGCCATAGGGTCTAATACCAAACATCTTAAGAGGCTGGTGATAGTAAGGTAAAATGAAACTTACCCATGCAAGTCCCGATGCAGTAGTTTCATGTCCTGCGCCTAGGAATGTCAGCTATAGTACGGGGTAAATTTTTTGCATCTTAGCAGTATAATCGTGAAGCGCACCACTTGATCCATCATTGCTTCGTCGCTCATGGCATATCCTCCCTTCTCTGTCTCCATGTCTGCTTTCCTGGCACGGACAAGCAAGCTCATTATATCGCGCTTGGCATCCATATCAGAGGCAATGACTATTGCGTCACGCACCTTCTCTCGCAGCATTTCGGCAGAGACATTTCGAATACAATGCATCGACTCAATCATGGTCGCAAGAGGGCCTATAGCTCATGAGCTCTCGAGCTCTGCATCAAGCTCAGAGGAATACCCACCTAATATTCCAATGCTCTTAAACCAGTTACGGTAGGTATATGCCCACTTAGAGGAGAACAGCGTTGGAGCCCCGGGTATCGATACGAGGCCAATGAATCGAGCTAGGTTAGGACCTGTTTGAAGATTGACCAGGTTCTCGTACGCTTCAGCAAGCTCGTTATGTGGGTTGTGCAGCGAGTCAGATCTGTAGCCAAAGGCTGTTTCGCATATGATGTCCAGAGTGACCTTACTCACTAAGTGCTTGTTAGCAATAGATTAATACAGCAGTGTGTCGTGAACATACTCCACTCGTACATATGGATTACTTTGCCGCTTTCTGGTTTTTCCTCTGAGTTTATTTGTTCATGCAGAATCTCGACCAAGCTGCGAGTTTCTTCGAGATAGGAACCTCAGTGCTGCAGAAAGAACTTACCCGTCAATGGCATCGTAATACATATCACTTTCTGTAAGCTCGCGGTGAGCGAGAACAAAGACTCATGGACATTGATACTCACGAGCCATAAGGTTAGGAATTGAAAAGGCAGGATTCATAGCTCTTCGCATTTGCTTGTGCTCATTTCCTGTCACGGTCAACAGACCATAACCGGTTACCATCCCCAATGTATCTCGCATAAACTTGGGCTTGATAATGGCGAATATGAATCTCCAAAGGCAATAAAAAAGAGAGAACTAATACCCGAGGATAATCAACCCAGTCGCTGACAAGAATCTTCTGAAGAGCTTCAGGTTTCATGAAGATGAGTCGTTCGATACCCACTGGACCAACGACGCGGACAACTGGTCCGAACTCATTGACCCACGCTCGTTGCGGAATGCCAGCTTCGCCCTTCAAAATAACGGGAAATTGCCCATAGATAGGATGGCCCACAGGGGGACCAGGGACAGATCGAAGAGGAGACAAGAAAAGCGGATACAGAAATAGGCGATATAGGACACGCCAAGATATAAAACCTATGCGGATTTTTCGCAATTGGTGTGCGCAATATGTGCATATATGAGCAGATACTCACCTATTACAGCAGATGCAACATAAAAGAACCGTTGGTGGTCGCCAACAAAGCTGCTAGTGCACTCAAGGGTAGATTTGATATGGGGAGTAAGTGCAGGAGTCATCACGGTTGAGGACAAGTGGAAGCACCACTTAGGCGGGGTTAAATATCACAGCGGCAGCAATTTAAAGAAATCAACGATTCATGAAGCAGTTGATTGAGATGGCGAGTTGGGAGGAAGGCATAATGACACTAGTACATCTTGGGCCATCCGTAGCATTATCAGTTTATGCAGATCAAGCATGTGAAATTATCGTTCGGGGGGTGATAACGAGGACGGTGGAAGACCTGGGGAAAGCGCTCAGCAGGATATGGAGTGGGAAAATTAAAGATGATGTTGAAACTTGAACATATGACCTCCCGGTCAAGCTGGACCAAGTAATTGGTAGGTGCGCCGAGTTCCTGCCGCAAAAAAACACTGCAGCATTCCACTATATAGACTGGAGAATAGCATTATAGATAGATCGCAGTAGTTTGCTCTCCCGTGCAGATGAAGCTGGGAGGAGCGATGTGGGGAAAGAGGGGTTCGGGTGCAAATTGCGTAAATTGAAATAGGATAGCTGGGTGGCATTGGGAAACGCGACGCACGTGACGGATTGATCGCGTCACATGCGGAAATTTTGAGATCTATTTCTGGCAGTCGTTTGTGTTCCCTCGCTTCCCCACCCTTCAACTTTTCGGTGAGTACCGGCAGTGACCCCGAGTCATATCTTGTCAGAGGCTTCACCTGTTCAAAAGGACACATACACTCTACCTGAGTGCACGCAATGGCGACTACTAAAATGGTACCTCATCTCATGACTCTGGCCGACCTGAGCGCCCCTCAAATCAAGCGTCTCCTGGCACATTCCCACTTCCTCAAGCAGCAGTCTTTGCCATGGCTCTTACCTCAAGGAAGCATGTCGAAGAAGAAGGCATCTAGTATGCGTCTTCCGTCTCAGAGCCTTTTCAACAAAACTATTGCTTTGGTATTCTCAAAACGTAGCACTCGCACTCGGCTGGCTGCCGAAACCAGCGCAGTGATCCTTGGAGGACGTGCGCTGTTCCTAGGACGCGAGGATATACAGCTTGGCGTCAACGAGACTCCTCGGGATACGGCGCGAGTGATTGGTGGGATGTGCCAGGGGATTTTTGCTCGAGTAGGCGAGCATGAGGAGATTGAGGTCAGTGAATCTTACATTTTCTCTATCCAGTGCTTGATTGTGTTTCGGTGCGTAGGAATTAGCAAAGTACTCTCCAGTACCGGTGCTGAATGCCTTGTCGTCCTTATGGCACCCGACACAAATTCTTGCTGACCTCCTTACGCTCCATGAACATGCACATCTTTTCGAGCCTGTGGAACAAGACCTAGCTAAGGCATCTGAGAGCGAGCAGAAGGGATTTTCGTCTTTGCCCGACCTTCGACCGCTTACCGTAGCCTATGTTGGAGATTCAGCCAACGTCTTGCATGATATGCTTGTGACGTATCCTCGACTCGGGCACAAACTGCGAGTTGCTAGCCCCAAGAAGTATAGGGCGCCTGCTGCAGTTTGGGACCGTGTAGTTGAGCTGGAGTGTGACAAGGATATCTGGTGGGGAGCTGATCCAAAGGAGGCTGTTCACAAGGCGGATGTTGTTGTCACTGATACTTGGCGAGCATAATCTCTCCTTAAGCTAGTCTCGCTATGCTAAATATTCATTTCAGGATCTCTATGGGCCAGGAAGCCGAGAAGGCGGAGAGATTGCAGGCTTTCGAGGGATACCAGGTGACGGAGGAACTGTGCCGAGAAGGTGGCGCCAACCCAGACTGGAAGTTCCTGCATTGCCTTCCCCGCAAAGCTCAGGAAGTCGATGACGAGGCAAGTTCTTTTCTGCCAAACCTCCGATTGCCCCATCTGAAAGCGTTTGTATTGCAGGTGTTTTATGGCCCTCGGTCCCTGGTATTCCCTGAAGCTGATAACAGGAAATGGACCATCATGGCATTGTTCGAGTGCGTTTTTCCGCGTCTTTGCGTGCTCTCACTTCCTGACATTTCTTTCCAGTTTACTGTTCGGGAAATGGGACTTGTCCGAGAACCCCAAGCAGATTAAGTAATCACAGATGAATCCTACGGTCGATTATCGTATTGTAAGCGATAAGCATTTATGTTATGAGTTATGTTGATCTGGCTTCTGATGCTAGCAGGAGCGTATAACCCTTCAGTTAAAAAGCTATCTTTCCTCGGGACATACGTATATTAATGTACATATAACCCGATACTTTAGGTCCTGGTTTCCGACTACTGTTTCCGTGTTATTCCAGTGCTCGGCTCGCCGTTGACTCGAGATTAATGCCATTAAACACGCCCTGGCGTGTCTTTAAGCACTGAGGATTGAGAGGTCGACTGACTAGTCGCTAGGGAGATGGCACAGCTCTCATGTTTGTGGGTGCTTAAAAATAAAATCCCAAAAAGGAAAAAGGAAAGAAGGGAAAAGAAGGGAAAAGAAAGGAATATAGGGCTATCTTATCTAATTACCTGGCATCTAACCTGGAATTGCACTGGTATATACATTCATTACACAGTTAATTACATTATAATTAGTAGAATTATGAGCAGAAGCTTCACTGTGATATTATTCATGTACTACCCAGAGATCAAAGATAATTGAGGCTTACACTGAACTTGAGTACCCATCCAGAACCATGGCTTCATCCTCATTAAAGCTAGCAAAAAATGAGTCATTAATGACTTGATATATAGTTTCATCCTCAGAAGAGTAGAATCTGTCAGAATATGATCTTCAATATACAAGGATAAATGAGGTGAGATATATCAAGTTGGCTCAAATCATACACCTGCAATTTCACAGACAGAAAAACTGAGAAGCTAGTTTGTAATTTGATTCAGATATGTTACAGAGCTAGGTATTTGCTTTATTAAATAATTTATTCTGAGAAACATAGAGATAGATCCTGAGCTTACTGTGTTGGAGCAGAAAAATACAAGAATGTTTTGTACAAGTATGAGACACTATCTACCCTGTTTGTACTTTTAATATGCAATTAAGATGTACTAATGGCATGTACTTAAAGTCAGTTCATGATTTTATGATGTATGAGTGTGTTAATATTCAGCTTATTGTTTAAAATGGAGAAAATGTGCTGAGAATTTCACAACAATGTAAGGCGACTTCGGATCATGTATTACTTTTTATATTGTATAGATAAGCAATACAACTTTGGATTAAAATTTAGTTTATAATTTTAGAGTGGCTAGGCATAAAGATATTGAACCTACTAAGCTAGAGCAAAAAAAGAACAAGGTTTGCATAGTGCTAGAACGAGTAGTCCACCCACCCAGTGCTTCAGATATAACATGTAGCCCTATTGTGCAGACATATAGGAAGTTATTTCGGGGATTTTAAGGCACTTTTGTGGGAAGATATTGCACTTACAATGTTTAGGAGAGTAGATAAGCTATATTTAATGCTAGCAGCTGTAGACCACACATAATGCCTCAATATTTGGGATTCCTAGAGCACTGAAAAATATGTTGAGTATGAAATTTATGTTATAAAAATCAGTCATGAAATGACAGAGATATTGCACTTCAAATTTTGGACCTCTTGCAATTAGACAACAAGGATAGATTAGCAGATGGGAATGGATATCTAGTTTTGGATGGGCAGATTTTATTGGCTAGCTGCTATCATTATATAATATCTACTTTTGGATGAACCAATTCTATTGGCCAGCTGCTATCATTACATAATGATAGCAGCAGCCATTTGAGCAATCTTATTGGCAGCTGCTATCATTATATAGTGATAGCAGCCCACAAACATGAGAGCCCTGCCAGGGAGATAGGCTGCTGATATAGATCATGTGTACAGTCAAACCTGTCATAACCCATAACTCTGATAACCCATAGCCTGTTATATCCCATAGCCCAGCCTATCCACCAACTCAGTGGGCAGGGAAATGCATACCATAACCCATAGGTCTGCCATAACACATAACCTATAGCCCTCTGCAGGCAAAACCCACAGGTTTAGCCTCCTATATAGGGCTAAATAAGACTAGTTCTGGTCAAGTAGTTAGTTCACTGGTGGGCTCATCAAAATGATGTGCTGCTGTAGCCTGGGGGCCAGGCCAAAAGCCAACTTGTTCATGTTTTGCATTGAAATTATTACTTCTATGACTCTCAAACCACTTGATATTCTTGAAAAGGCCTCTAAATTTACAAAACAATCAAGGCTTAGAAAGATGAGCCAGATATGAAGCTAGCTAGGAAAGAAACCATTTCATCCTCAGATGAGCAGTGGTTGGACCATGAAGCAAATACTGTTGATGAACAACAGATTCTCAATACCTTAGAAAGAGCTTCTGACTGTGACTGAGGGCTTGAAAGGCTCAATAAAAAGGAGAAGGCTATCATCAAGAAGCTCAGAGAGTGGGCAGGTGATTTAGAAAAGGTGGCAGGAAATAAATAGACACACACATATCTTTTTCATCAGAGAAAGTCTTGTTACTGACTTCTGTTGTTACAATTTTCCTATACAAGCAACCTGCTATGCAATATCTTTTCTTTATTTAGAACAACCATCATATGAGTAGCTATATTTGGACTAGCCAACAGTAACAGTAGTTATAATTAGTATATCATGCACAGACCATCATAGATTACTATAAGTAGCTCTTTGTACTCTGGTCTTGCTCCTCAGCTTGACCTAGGCAAATATAGCCTCAGTAACATTCTTGCTCAGCTCCTCAGAACCCAGAACCAACTCAAACCTCTTAGACCTAGTCTAGAGGCTCATTGAACCTAAGCTTCTCTTAGACAGAAACTTAGTGACTTGACAGCTGTCCTACCAAACAGGAAGCATGTCTAAACACTGAACCCAAGAACATAACACATGGTATCACCACTGTTATACTGAACTCTGAACCCTGATTCAACAAACTTTGCTTTGAACCTACAACTAAGGCTTAATTGCTGTAACACAAGCATCCTGAAGTTATAGAGATGATGAACTTATGGGTTTCAAAAGCAATGGGCAACAGAGTTTTGCTGACAGGTGGAGTCCTTCTCCAGAAGTGGAACATGTTTGTGACCTTGGTTGGAATCCTTGAGGAGGACAGCATCAGGAAAACAAGGAAAAATGGGTCTAGGTTTATATAGACAGATATACCCTAAGCTGAAAAATAATTAGTATCATAAGTACATTTATTACATATCAATATTTAATGTAATATCTGACACAGTAGTGTTTGTGAAATTTGGAAGGA